>PITA01022825.1:0-29548 GCA_004023965.1 Spilogale gracilis | reverse complement strand
GGGAGGAGGCGGGGCGGTGGGGGTCACAGGCCTCTGAAGGCCATCAGTGAGCACCCAGGGGACACAGGATGTTTAGGGGCAGCACCCCAGGGCCTCGAGCCACGGCGGCTTCTCCGCGTCTGACCTGGCGTCTGAACACAAGCTCAGATCTGGCCCCCCTATGCCCACAGATACACCGCCTTCCCAGGAGGGGAGAAGCACACTCCAGAGCACGCCCGCAGCTCCTCTCCAGGGAGAAATCTGGGTCAACATGACAGCACCGCGGGGATGCTGACGGAAAGAGAATGAACAAAAGTGCTGCTTCCCAGCCCCAGAAGGGACAGATCCTCCCACAAACAGTCCCCAGGGCCACAGGGCCGCGGGGGGACCAGTCCCACAGCTCCCCAGTCATGGCCCACGTGCTCCACTGGCCCTGGGTCCCCCGCGGATGTCCCCGTGGCAGGTGACAGGGTGGTTGCTGGAGGGGCCTGGGAGCTCAGAGGCCACAGTCTGGGCGGTGAAAGCCGGGGATGCGGGCCTAGGCCTCCGAGTGGCTCTGTGCTCCCAGAGGGGTCCCAGGCCGGCTCGCGGATGGCCGAGAAAGCCCAGCCCAGCAGAGGCCTGCTCCGGCCCCGGGCAAGCTGCACTCCAGGAAAGAACATGTCAGTGGAAAAGCCAGGCCTCTGGAAAATGGGAATCAGGGATGAGGTAAATGCCTTGTCTTTCCAGATGAAGGGCGAGCAGACAGACGGGAGGACCGTCCCTCGGGTGTGATGCCACCCTCTTCCTGCGGCGCCCAGGGGTTCGTGGAGGAAGGCCTAGTTTATAGACTGTTTGGTCTTGTTGCCCGTGAAACATCCAACAGCTCAGAAGCGGGCTTGGCGCCGGGCCCGGAACTGCCTGGCTCCCTGTCCCCGGGGTGGGCCTCCCTCTGCTCCCGGCTCCCCCGACAGGGTCCTCCCCCCGCCCTGGCCGAGCCCCATGCTCCAGGCCCACAGAGGAGATGAGGGCGGGGAGGGGGTGCCGGGCCCCCCGCTCGGCGGGTGTTTCCCAGCCCGGCCAGGGAGAGTGCTCAGCAGGCCGGGCAGGGAAGGCCAGCTCTGGCTGCCAGGGAGCCTGCAAACAGCCTGTGCTGGCTCCTTCTGGAAGGTTCTGGGGCTTCACCAACCCCACAGGTCAGGGCACTCTGATGTCCTGGGAGCCCGTGTGGGGCCACGGGAACAAGCAGCCACGGCATCACAGGGACCGCCCGGGATTCGCTCCTGCGGGGGAAGGTGGTGAGCCCGTTTCTGAGGTCATCAGTCAGGTGGGTAGAGAGATACACGGGCTGCCGGGAGCGTGGCCCCCGCTCTGCGACGGGACATCAGAGCAGGATCGCCAGGCTCTCAGCTGCAGCTGGTCTGGGACGCACCCGCACCCCCGCAGTTTTGCTGGGCGACCTTCTGCAGGTTCTTCGACCTCTCTGGGGCCAGCATCCCAGGAGGGGCGAGGGCTGAAGGCAGGGCAGAGCACTTGGCGGACACTGTTGCAGGCCCTGCTGGCCACCCCCCAGCTCCACCACGGAAGGAAAACAACCGCTTCCAACTCCTGCCAGACATATTCACTTCCCCTGGCACTCTTGTCTGTGTTTCCAAAAACACAAAGCTCATTCCTAAGCCCTGGAGGAAAAGAAGCCTTTTTCCTGCACAGGGAGGCCCACAGACACCTCCTCTTCTGAAGAACAGCTCCCGACCTCCCCGGACAGTGGGCCCCTACTTCACATGGGACCCCAGGCCACAGGCACACCCCAGGGGAAGCAGTAGGACATGGGACACACAGCTCCCAGCAATACCGTGGTGAACAGCGGCCCAGAGCAAGCTCGCAGAGCATGCTCTCTGTCTCAGAACTCGCAGGCAGGGAGCCACAAGGGAGGGAGCAAGGCAGTGGCCGCCAGCCAGCCTGAACCCCTCCAGCTCACACCAGCCCTAGGGATGGCCTGGACAGGGGGCCCAGCCCAGGGGGGAGGAGGACAACGGCCCAGCACAAGCCCCGGGGGACTGGGATGGCAGTGAGGCCCAGGCCGGGGCAGGTCCCGGGAGCACTGACCCCAGCTCAGGGGAGCATGCCCTTGGCTAACCCTTCCAGATGGGTCCCCTGCCTGTCCAGTGGGAGGCCCTTGTCTAAAAAGCAGGCGTCCCAGCTCTGAGCAAGGTGAGTCTGCAGAAGTGGAGAGGAGGGACAGCTCGGGAGCCTGAGCCACCACCCAGACCGCACGCCCATCGGCGCTGTCCCTGCAGGTGAATGTGGACAAAGCGCCAGAGAGCCTCGGACAGGCTCGGCTCTGACCGCCAAGGGTCTGGGGCAGCGTGGTTCTCTGGGGCCTGGGGGTGGGGGGCATTTACCCAGATTCCATCCAGTGTTGGCCTCCTCCGCCCAGCCCATTTCCCACATGAGGACGTTGGGCTTGGAAAGGTTTAACAATAGGCTCCTGGTTATCAGCTAGAAAAGAAGGAGATGAAGCCCAAGGCCCGTGGGGACCTTTGCGGGCACCTTCTGGGTGGCTTCAGAAGGCACTGGAAGGTCCCGTCCCCTGTCCAACAGGGCAGGCCCGTCCCAGGCTCACACCGGGGCCGGGCGGCCAGGCCCAGGGTCCGCACCTGGGAGGGGCCTTCACCACAGCTGCAAGTCCCCATGCCAGGCTCTCGCCCCGGACGGCCCTTCGCTTTGCACAAAGGGGCCTCCGTGGGGCCACGTGCACCCCAGGAAAAGCCCCGTGCCCCAACAGGCTCTCTAGAGTTTAGTGGAGCCCTGTCTGGACACAGCACCCAGGATGGGGGTGGGGACGGGAGCCCCCACCAAAGAGCCCAACCTTTCCAGTCACCAGGCCCTCGCACAGCTGTGGGGCAAAGTGGCTTTTCATGAGGGGAAGACATCCTTCCAGGGGAAGAATGTGGCTGCTGGAAAAATCATTTTCAACGAGGCTCTAGAGAAGCCAAGTGATTAACACGGGGCAGGCCATTATTTGGAGTCTGGTGGGAAGTAAAGAGTTAAGTCACTTCTATGTCAAAAGAAACAAAGACTCTTCCTCCTCTGCCCTGAGACGCAGGGTGGCCGCCATCGAGGGCCAACGTGCCCAGCTCCATCCCTGCCCCGTGCAGAGAGAAGCCAGACAGAAGCTCGGGGGCCACCGGGCCACTGGTCTTCACTGTGAGACTCGGGTCACATTTTCCAAAGCGAGCTAGTCTAGCCGCCAGGAAAGCCTGCGTCAGAACACGAACACCTCGCGGGCCACAGAGGCTCCTTCCTGCTCCCGGCAGCGGCTCAGGACAGCCGTTTCCAGCACATTCCTCACCTGCTGCTTCCATCCAGCGCCGGCCCGCCCCCAGCTGCACCGGGAGGCCTGTGAGGCCTCACACACACGCACCAAGTGGCTCGCCACGGCCGGGGACCCCGGGTCTCGGACAGGCTAGGCAGCCCAGCCGGCGTCCCCTGCACAGGATTCGTGCCCTGAGCTCCCCTAGAGCTTCCCCACAGTCATTCAGTCTCAATATCTGCTGCTCCCAGGAAAACAGCTCCTTCTGGCCTGGCCAGCGCATCAAGGAAGCCACTTTAGGAGCCTAATTTTTTTTTTTTAAAGATGAAGCTTGTTTTGGCCTCTTTATGAGGACAGGTGCCTGTGAGCACACATGAGGCCGGAGAAATGACGTGGATTTCTGTCCAGAACAGAAAAGCTACTGCACGGAAAGTGAATTCAAACCACAGCCTCGGCGCACCTTCCCGCCGCCGGGTGCAGAACTTCAACCAACAGGAAGATGGGCAGTGTCCGCAGGGACCCTGGTCCCCATCACGAGCAGGCACCCGTGCCGGGGCTTCGCAGTGGAGCCCAGGTGAGCCCCAATACCCCTCGAGGTGCCGGGACTACTCCCCACGTTAGAAAAGTGAGAGCCCCGGAGCTCAGCGGCATCACCTGCTGTACCTGGACCCCACCACCAGCGAGGGCTCTGGACCAGCGACGGCTCGATCCCAGTCTGTGACCTCCGTGCCTCCGACCCCAGGTCCCCGGGAGAGCCCCGCAGCCACCCCCGGCCTGGCTGACAGCCCCGGCTGTCCCACAATTCACCCCAGGTCTCTGGGCAAGTCGGGTCAGGATGGGCCCAGTGGGTGTGTCTCCAGAACGTGCGAACTTGGGCAGCCCCAGGGGGCTCTGGCCGTGCAAGGACACAGCAAGGGCCACACACGGCGGCAGGGCCCACAGACCCACCTTCACAGGCTGGCTCCCCAACCTTCTCTTAGCGGCCTTCCCACCCCTTCTCTACGGAGATGTGGTTGTTCTAGGCCCTGCCCGGCCGTCATCCCACCTCGTCACCTGGCTCGACTCGGAACTTAGATCAAACCCAAGCCGCTAACCCGGGCCAAGAGCCACAGCCACACGAAGTACCACGTTCATGATCCCACTGCCCAGATGGGGAGACTGAGGTAAGACACAGCAGGGCAACCTTCCTGAGCCCCCAAATCCAGCATGCGATGGGGCTGGGGGCTACACCGGGCCTGCCGTCCTCCTGAGAGGTTTTGTGGTCACAACACATGCCCCCGTATGGCTTCACAGAAAGATGAGACTTTGGGAAAGTCACTCTCCACCTACTCGGCGGCAGGCCCTCCCCACCAGCCAGCCCTGGAATGTGCAGAGACATGACCCCCTCTAGAAGAGAAATGGGAGGAACAAGAGTGCAGTGTCTCCCTCTGCCCCACCCCCTACCCCCGGGAGCCAGGAGCTGGTCAGCACCTGACCAGCCTGGGGGAGGGGGGTTCTCCAGTTTGCCAAGCAGATGCACGGGCCCAGGGACCCCACCTCAGGGGGGGTCCCCCAAGCAGAGGGCTGGAGGGCACCGAGCATTCCTCTTAAACATGGCCAAGTATGTGTGCGGTCCCAGGAATTTTGAAAGGAAACGTTAGCCCAAGGATGGAATCCCAGAGCTGGGAGAGTGCTCAGACCGTCCAGCTGGAGGTTCCCAGGCACGCTTTAGCCACGGAGCCCTGGAGGCAGCCAACGCTCCTTCCACAAAGTCCGGATATGTAAAAGAAAGAAGTCCAGCGGAGGGGTCCTGACTGTCATCTCGCCCAAGCCAAGGGGTCACCAGTCACCAGAAGTGCTTTCTAGGATGCAGACCTCAGGGTCCTGCCACAGGTCTGGGGCCCTGGCACCTCAGGAGGCAGAGCCTAAGCATCTGAACATTTAAGGGTCCCCAGGGGATGCCTGTGCATTCCCCCGGGGCATCCGGAAACCACCAGTCCCCTGCAGAGGCGGCCTGCTTCTGCGGGACAGAGCTCTCTGCTGCTGTCTTAACACTGAACCCCAGTCTTCAAAAGAGAGAAATGCAGGACTCTGCGGGTTGAAGTGGGGGTTCCCAGGGTCCATTCTGCTCAGTGCCCTTCCCCGCCCCCGAGGCATTTCCAGCTGCAGGTGGGCACCGCCAGGGGACAGCACCTCCAAAGGACGGTGGTGGCTCGTGCCTTCCCGCCGCGCCCGTGCCTGGCCTGGCACCAGCCTCTGGTCCCCCCAGCTGCGGCTGCCCCCTGCCCAGGATGACTCTCGGATACAAGATGGCAGGAGTCCACGTGTGTCCACAAACCCCAGGCCACGCTCACCAAAGCCGGTGCCCTTCCCAGGCTCGTTCCAGGGCCCTGTGGGCGAGGGTCGACACGGCTGTCCTGACAGAACCTCTCCATTCCCACAGGCCACAAACCGCCGTCGGGACAGCCGCGGAGGCCACCGCGAACAGAAGCCAGGGCCACGTCAGCACGCCAGCTGTCCCCGAGGAGGAGACAGGCTCCCAACGCAGCACGGCGGCCGCATACAGGATGAGCCCCCGCCGGCGCGGGTCCCCGTGGCCGTGGCACAGCTCCCCCTCCGCTTACCTCGAATACTTCCTCATCCAGGATCCGGGTCCCGAACACGATGATGCCGTTGACGTCTACCACGGGGTGCTCACTGCGAGCCAGGGGTTTCGTGGTCTTCTTTTTACAATCCAGGATCAAAGTGACATTTTTCTTGTGGATACTGAGCGCGATCCTGTGCCACCTGCAAAGAAACAGCCGGGCAGGTGAAGGGCACGGGTGTCACAGGCGCCCATGCCCGGCGGCCCGCAGCACGCTAGCATGGCCTGCGCGGCGGCGGCGGCGAGGCTGGGCCGTCAGACCGGGTGCCTCGTGTGGACCTGAGCCCCACCGCAGAGTGCGAGCTGCTGGAGAAGACGGGGTTCGCTGGGGAGCGGTGGGATGGAGGGGTCACTGGAAGGTCTCTGTGAGAAGCACGGGAACATCCTGTGGGGCTACCAAGGTCAGGCCCACGGCCTCGGGCGTGTGAGCCACGGAAGAGCTGACTATCAAACGACCAGGGTTTAGGTATGCCCCCGGGAGAGAATTCTGGAAAGATGTTTTTTTGTTTTTTTGTTTTTTTAATCATTCAGTCCCACAACTAATGTGCCTGGATCCGGAAGGATACCGTACACTGTTTAAAGAGATGGTACACACACACACACACACACACACACACACACACACACAATGGAATACTAAGCCATTAAAGAATGAGATCTGCCATCTGCAATGTTGTAGCGGGAACCAGAGGGTGTTATGCTAAGCAAAACAAGCCAGAGAAAGACAAATACCGTACGATTTCACTCACACGTGGAATTCAAGAAACAAAACAGAGGAACATAGGGGAAGGGAGGGAAAATAAAACAAGACAAAGAGAGGGAGACAAACCATAAGACTGTTAATCATAGGAAACAAACTGAGGGTAACTGGAGGGGAGGAGGGATGGGATGGCCAGGTGATGGGCATTAAGGAGGACACGTGATGTGGCAGCTGGGGGGCTCAGTCATTAAGCATCTGCCTTCAGCTCAGGTCACGATCCCAGAGTCCCGGGATCGAGCCCTGCATAGGGCTCCCTGCTTGGGGAAAGCCTGCTTCTCTCTCTCTCACTCCCCCTGCTTGTGTTCCCTCTCTGGCTGTGTTTCTCGCGGTTAAAACACTAAATAAAATCTTTAAAAAAAAAAAAAAAAGGAGGGCATATGATGTGATAAGCACTGGGTGTCGCCATTAATGAATGACTGAACTCTAGCTCTGAAACCAGTAAGACACTATATGTTAATTAACTGAATTTAAATTAAAAAATAAAAAAATGAAAGGATGTCTACAGCCTTTCTAGAAGGAGTTGGGTATAACCACATACTCTTCAGCGTTGCTTCGAGATGAGGAGCTTAGCATTTGAGACACTTCAGTGCATCTGAAGGGGAAGTGGAGACCCAGGGAGAAGTAAGGGCCCTGCAAAGACACAGACGACAACCTGAGACCAGTCCTCTCCCAACCCGGTGCCCGCCTATGTGCGTGGTGGCACCGTCCCGTCCTGCCACAGGTCCCTTGCCGGCCAGCAGGCTTTAGGCGGCCTGCCCAGACGCCCTAGCAGGAGTAGGACTGGCTTGCTGAGCGGTGCCCACTTACTTGCCATCGGACAGGTTGATGCCCCGGAAGAGGGGGTAATCCTCTGGTCCTGGTTTCCCCGTGTGGTCCTCATAGAGGAAGACCGGAGAGCGGCCCATCTCCAGGCCGATCTGCTGGATGCCCTGCTCATTGTAGATGGAGACCAGGAAAGCCTGGCTGCCTTTCTTGGCTTTCACAGTGGTTAGAATGGAGAAATCCTCAGGAAATGAAGATGCTGTAACAGAAGACAGAGATGTGAAGGCAGTCAGGAAGCCCTAACTCCACCCAGTCACAGGTCTACAGACAAGCCAGCGCAGGGACCTGCCCACTTTCGATGCGGATGGTGGTGCAGAGGCATGCGACCCATCTGCCCCTTGATCAAACTGGTCCTGCAGCCCTTCCCTATCACATGACCAAGCCCACCCTCTTGGATGCTCAGTTCAAATGCAAACCTGGTTGGTCCTTCCAGCAGTAAGCATTCAATGTATCTCCTTGGTTCCTCTACCTCAACACACCTGTATATAAATCCTAATTAGAACCACCTAGAATGTCAACTCCCTCTGGACAGGGGCTGTTTCAGATGCATCTTCCTACCCTTCATAGTGCCTAAGGCTATACCTATCTGATTGCAGATTGGGTCGCATTAAGTGTCCTCAGGAAGGAGAGGGAGAGAAAGGAGGGGGAAAGAAGGCCCCAGGCGGGGACTACATCTCCTAGCTAATATGCAAAACAAAAGAGAAGTATAAAGAAATGGAAAGACTTCAACCCACATTTTAAAAAGGAAGCAAAAGGGGCTCCTGGGTGGCTCAGTTGTTAAGCATCTGCCTTCAGCCCAGGTCATGATACCAGGGTCCTGAGATCGAGCCCCGCATGACTACCTCTCTCACTCCCCCTGCTTGTGTTCCCTCTCTAGCTGTTTCTATCTATAAATAAATATTCTATCTATAAAAATTCTATCTATAAATAAATAAATAAAATCTTTAAAAATAAAAAAATTAATAAAAAGGAAGGGAAAAAAACAAACTCCATATGTTAATGGTTGAGAAAGCTCTTTACAACTCAGGCAGAAACACCATGAGGTCAGCAACGGCCAGGAAAACGCCAACCCACCCAGTGGAGGGCGGGCTGCTCAGCAGGCTCCAGATCTCCCCCTACACACCGCCCTTCCTCAGCCCAGACAGGAAATCTCGGCCCTGCCTCCCCACGGAGCCTGCCCTGCCTCCCCAGGGAGCCTGCCCTGCCGGTGGAGGAGCAGCTCTGCCTGGGGCGTGGGGCGCAGAGAGAGTGTGGCTGGTCCCAGCCCAGAGGAGCCACCTGGAAACACTCCACGGAACCACCTGGAAGGAGTGACTCCCGGAGGGGCGTCGCGTCACAGAAGAGGGGCTGGGAACCCGGCTTAGGGGCCTGGATGAGCGGCGCCCCTGCTGTCAGAGCCAGCATCCTTTGGACAGTGACGAGGTCAAGGGGCTGGCCCCAAGGTCCGTGGGGCGGCAGAGGGGGGTCAGGGCCGCCTTCCGCGCAGACACTATCCGTGAGCGCCCTCTGCTGACGGATGCGCCGCGTGGCCACACAGCAGGCCTTCTGCTCAGGAGCGCAGAGAGCCATGGGGTGCCATGCCAGGGACAAGGGGACCCCAGGGCACCTTCAGGGCACCAGGCCCAGAGTGTCCTGAGACTCCCAGGGTCGGGGGGTGGGGGTGGGACAGGCCCACTGTGGCTTCTGAGACCTCTGCGGGACCCAGGGTGCGGAGATATTCCCAGGGCGAGCCAACGGTGAAATAGGCCACGGCTGCTCCATCCGGGAAACCATCAGGCCCCCAGAGGCCAGCTCAGAGACTGTGTGAGGTCCCAAGGCAGACGTGGAAGGCAGCTGAGAGGCCACCCGACGAGCTCCAAACCCCAGCTAAAGGGACCACGGGGAGAGAGAGGCCCAGGACCCCCAGTCCTGGGCTCGGTGTAGGGTCTCCCTCCCCTAGGGGGACAGCTCAGGCCACCATTCCCCAGCACGGGGCAACGCTCGGCAGTGTGGTCGCCTGTCCCAGGACAGGCCGAGTCAGGCTGCCCTTCTGCGTGGATGGGAAGCCTCTGGGAAGAGGTGTGCTGAGATCACCACTGTCGCGGAGCCCCCGGCTCCACACCGTCCCTCCCCACGCGGGACGTGAGGGGAATCACAGGCGCCACGTCTGCCCTATCATCCCAGGGGAGTGGCATCCGCTGGGCAGGCCAGAGGCAGGACCTCGGGGCCCACTGACCTGAGGCACCTCGGAGGCCACTGTCCACATCCAGGGCAGTACAGGTAGGGTCCCTCACTCTCATCTCAGGGTCACCGGCCCCAGCCCCAGCCCAAGACAACCCCACGCCATATACAACCATCATCCCGTCTGAAACACAGAGATCAGGGAGGGAGAGTGTAGCCCGGGAAGGCCATGGCCCTGTCTCTCCAGCTCGTGAGGTCGTGTCCCGGTGTTCCCACCCCGACCCGAGCAAATCTCGGCTCAGAGAGCCTGAGAGGATAAATTATGTCTGACCTGAGTCTCCCTACTGGCGAAGTAACAATGGTTTCATTGTCACACTGGGGGTGGTCTGTCACAGGCATGATGTGGGTCGGACGCTGACACGCTCCGTGACCCGTGCCGTCTGGGCCATTGGGGGGACCGTGGCTGGGTCCCACACTTCCTACTGGCTTTCTCAAAGTCACAGGGGAGAGGCCTCAGTTTACTTCCTGAGGTCATTTCCTTTTCCCTTCGCTGAGACCCAAGGACACTGGAGCCATTTGGGTATACAGTAGGAACTTAATAAAGGCATCACTCTTAAAACTGAATCCTACTAAAACGAACAGCTCCTGGACAGGACGTTCTGCTGGGCTGGAGCTAATCTGGAGCCCCAGGCCTGTCAGGAGGGGAGGCCTGGGGCAGAGGCCAAAGCGGGTGGAGGGACATTGTCACATCCCAGGCCCGCTTCAGATCCTGAACATGAAGGGAGTCTCAGCAGCCCCAAGGATACCAGATGGAAGACAAAATGGAGAGAGGACCCCAATCTGAGGCATGAGAACAGAGGAGGGCGCTGGTGATCGTGGGGAGACCCACTGTGTCCTGGGGTCCCGGGAAGTCAGAGCAGCCCAATGGGACACACGGCCTCCTGCATTCACGGAGGATCTGTGATGACGTCTTCTCGGGTCTCAGGCCTGTCTTCCCATGATGTCCCCCCTAGGCAGACAGTGGTGAGGCCTGGAGACCCCCAGGCGAGTGTGCCCACCCTCTCTGGCTTGCCTCCCCAGAGTTTTCCCGTTCTGCAACCGGTCAGGGTGCCCAGTGACAACTGTCCATGCCTCCAGGGAAGCTGCGGGGTCCCACCGACCTCAGGATCCGGCCCACTGGGTGTAATCCAGGCTCGGAATCAGGGAGGACGCGTGCGTCCATCTGGCCATTGGGTACAGACACCACTGAACTTCCTACCTGCTCCTCTGGAAGGAGGCGACCCCACTGTGCCACCCTGACTCCCCCGTCCAGGGAGGCCGGGACTGCCGACGATTCATACAGAGCCACCGAACGGGTGAACGGGCGTGGTGGGCGGCACAGGTTCACCCAGGTCAGGTGCGGGCTGGGGGAAGAACGCGTCCCCACAAAGCTCGGCCTCGGCCATGGAGCACCCCTCCATGGGCCCGGGAAGGGGGCAGCGTGTCCTCAGGGCAGCGGGTCGGCTCCGGGGTCTTCTCGTCACCGCCGTGAGCCACCCGGAGGAGGACGTCCCTTTGCTCTAAGAGTCATCCAAACACGTTCACACTCCGCTCAGGCCGCCTGACCCCCGGCCTGGCCCACAGACACAGCCCCCCGAGCCTGGAGACAGGCCTCAGGGAAAAGGTCAGCCGGCGTCCAAGAGAAAAGGGGCGGAAGCCGCGTGTCTCCTCACACCCGAGGCCACAGGCACACGACACTGGCCTGGAAGAATGTCCCCAGCAGCTTTCGCAGACTCTACACTTTGGGATTTGGAGAAGGGACCCCCTCGAAATTCCTGCTCAAATCAGCCCGAGGCCACCTCCGGCTTTATCTGGCTTCGATGAGGAGCTAGCTCTGCCCGGGCTGCTGCGCGCCACATGGTCGTGAGCAGAAGACCCCATCAGAGTGTCTATAATCTAAGCACCCCATGCAGGCACTAATCTGAGCGCTTAGGGAAAACACCGGCTGAGAGACCACGGCCTGTCTTGTAGCTGAGGGACCCACACCGTGTCTCCCATCAGCAGCCCATCCGCTGGGATCCAAGCAGTTTCAGGAGGGCGGGAGTGACTCCCACCCCGAGCTGGGCATCAGGGATCAGACTGACGGCAGATCCGTCCCGGGCAGATCCCGCGCCTGGCGGGGGGACCGCATCGCACACGCCCCGTGCGGCAGCCAGGGCCCGGGGAAGCCAGCCCCTGGAGCCCTTCCCTAGTGCCTCTCAGTCTCTCTAACACGGGGGACACGGGGACGGGGGGATGTGGGGTGGAGATGAGAGCAAGCATCAGTGGGTGATTCTAGAAGACAGGCTCAGCCCCAAGAGGGAGGAAGTGCTGCGGGGACGTGTGCAGTGAGACCCCACAGCGACCCTGTCTGTGACCCAGGGCAGCCGGGCATGCAGGATGGGCTCCTGGGAGGCCGGGAGGGGACCCGCTACCCCAGATGCCCTCATCTACCCGAAGTGACCTTCTTGAAAAGGGCCGACCCAGCTTCTCGCAGGGAAAGGCTCTCGAGGGCCCTGTGGGTTGACGGCAGGCGGAGTGCATGTGGCCCCGGAAAGACTGTGGCCTTCAGGACCCCGTGGGGACGTGGGAGCACAGAGACACTACAACTTGTCCAAAGGCTGCCCAACACCAGGGTCACAGCCAGGTCACCAAGAAGTGACGCGTAGTCACGTACCAACGACAGTGAGTCACAGCCCACAGAGCCGCCAGGTGCCCAGGGGAGCTCCTGCCTGGGCCCCCGCCCCTTTCTGATCAGAATCAGAGCAAGCAGGTTTAAGGCGGGGGCAGGGAGGGGACCGGTGATCCATCATGGGCTGTTCGCCCACATCCAGGTAAGCCCTGAGGGTTTAGCTGACCCTGGGATGTGCGTTGCGGTGGGGGGTGTCCCACCGCGTCCTCAGCCGGACCCCAGGGACAGCGGGGCCGCCACGTCTCAGCAGCCAACGTCGTCCCGCCTGGGCACGTCATTCAAAGCAGCCATCTGGCGCTTAGCGATTGCTTTTCATTCGAAGCCTGTACCCTCTAGCCCTGATGCTCGAATCCTGTGTCTCTTCACGTCATTACCCCCAATTAACCTTCTGTGTGGGAGCTCTTCCTCTCTCATGACCCTGGGTCTCTCCCCACGCTTGTGGAGTTCTGGCCGCCCGTCTACAGCTCGAGATACACCTGCTTGGAAGAGCGAGGGGAGGCCTCGGGGGCCCGCCTGGGGTGGGGGGATGGTCGCTGGGCTATGCTCACTGGAGTGAGACCACAGCGGCCTCCAGGGAGGGGCTGCCTGGAAAACCAAGCTCGCGTCTCCCCCCACACAGGCATCCCGCCCTGCACCTGGCTGGTGGCAGGAGGGTGCCGCCATACCGTCCCCGCACACGCCGTCCCCAGCACCCCACCCCGGCGCACAGGCTCAGGCCCCTCCTCCCAGAACACACACGGGTGTCTTACCAGGATACAGCTGCTTGGTGGGCGCGCTGAGCTGGGCATCCTTCGTGACTCTGTAAGCGACGTCGGGACCTTTAGAAGATCTCCGCGTGGCGCAGAAGCCTGTTGTCTTGGTTATCCCATCAGGCAGGTTGTGAAAATCGAGGACCTTCAGGAGGTCTGCTGGCTGAGCTGAAATGGCAAGGGGGATGGGGAGTTAGCCGCGAGGGGGAGGAGCAGCACTGGGCACCAGTCGCCTGCCCAGGAGTGTGAAGGCAACCCGCTCAGAACCAGCTGAGGAAGTAGGGGCTGGGGGCGCCGGGTGGTCTGCCCTGAGAAGCGCAGGCGTCCAGGTCCCCTGCGCCGCCGCTGCAGCCACACACCAGGAGTGAATCATCGCTCACTGCGCCCCCTCCACCACGGCCTCCCCTCCCCAGGTTTGCAGACTTGGACCCTCTCTTCTCATCCTCCCCCGGCAGGTGCTGGAAGGATCCAGACACGCTCTCCTACCCAGTCGTCGTGGGAAAGCCACCCAAACGCAGACCCCGGGCTGGAAGGACTCAGTGCTGACGGGAGCAGCTGCGGAGGGAGCTCCCAGAGCGGGCACTGGCAGCTGGCGGGCTCCACTGAGCACGTCCCGTGCGACCAGGACGAGAACCACTTAGACCACTGGCACGTTTTATCCACCATAGTCACCGGATTAAAATGTGATTCTCACATCACTGCTTACAGCAAGAGCCAATTTCCATGTCCCCCAGAAGACCTATGCCTAGGCAAAACCGTGCAGAGCCAAGGAAAGGGAGGAGCCGTTCCCTGCATCCCTTCCAGAAAGTTCCAGACCCTCCACTGGGGGCTCCTCACAGAAGGGCAGCAGAGCCCGAGGGCGTTCCCACCAAAGCCGGGGGGCTTCCTTCAGCGAGAGCCGGCCTCCCTGTGCGCGTGGCTCCCTCCTTCGCATCGGGAAGAGCCGGGTAGTCCCACCACACACCTGCCCCAAACAGGGGATTTCATGGGGAAAGCCCCACTCCCATTACTGCAGACAAGAGGCCCCAGGAGTCCCAGCAGAGCAACTTAACTCCAGCTTGCGGTCATGGTCAGGCCATGCAAGCAGCAGGTGCTGCCCTGGGGTCTCGGGGAGCCCAGAGGCCAGCACCCACCTGCCTGCTGGGTGGGGGTGGAGCTAGGGGTGGGGCTGGGGGCTGGCTCCCGCCCTGCCGCTGGACACCTGAGCCCCACCGGGCGATCAGGCCACAGCACCTCCGTCCCAGGCACTCGGTGCCCGCATGGACTGCAAATAGCCCGACAAACCTCCCTTGTGGGCCTCTTCCTTTGGGAAAGAGGAATCCTCTCTGCTCCGCTGGCCCCACCCACAGACTGTGGATTGGGAGCCACAGGTGGCCCTCTCCTGGGAGGGAGAGACAGACTCCTGCCACAACACTGGATTGCCTGGATTGAGCCGTGCCTGAAGAAGTCCCTTCTACATTAGCCAGCACATTTGTCCCTACGTTTAGGGTGACTCGGGTTAGACTGTGACACCTGCTACTACGGAATCAGCACCCACTGCTGGTGTGGCCGCAGGCCGATGCAGGGTGCCCGGAGGGGAGACCATGCACATGCCTCCCACTTTTCTAACAAGGGGGGAGGATTTAGAAGTGAGAAAGGACCTCCCCCCAGCAACGGGTTTTCCTTCTCCGGTCCCAGGAATCCAGCCAGTGGCCATGCCTGGAGCTCAGTATAACCAGCGGGGCAGCATGGGGATCCCAAAGCCTGTGCCCCCTCACTGCCCGTTCAGCGAGGCTCTGATAGAGGCGCCTTGCCCGGGGCAGGCTGGGCGCCGGGCTGGGCCATGGTGTTCAGGGAAGGTGCAGATGGCACCCCGCGGGCCACCCTCCCCCCACGGCGACACGCTGGCATGGGGGAACAGCAGCCGGGGCCAGGCCCCGAGAACACCATGCTCCTCAGACCCCAGAGTTCTGCTCCCAGCACTGTCATCTCCACCACCGAGCTCTGCTGCAGACCTCCGTCCTGTAACCAAGGAAACATGGGGGTGGGGAGAGGGGAACCCTTAAGGAAGGGACTACGTGGGGGCCCAGGACACTCCTGCTCCAGACTGACCTCTACTCATGGCCAGAGTCACGGCCTCTGTGACCTCTGGGATTTCCCTGGATGGCTCTCGGCTCCTACCCGCGGCCCGGCCAGCACACGGCATAGTCAGCCCCTCCAAAGCACTGGGTGCCGGTGACCCCTCCTACTGGCTCCCCGCAGCCCTCGTCGCACATCCGTCTGCCCAAATCAGGCACAGGAGCTGGCAGAGCCCAGGCTGGACTCGGGCCGTGGGAAGGGACGGGCTGTGCCAGCCGCCGGCTCACCTGCCATGGTGTCACGGTCTGAGCTCTGGCTCATCTCTGAGATTCTGTTCCAAGGCAGGCGGTGGCCAGGGGAGGGATCAAAGATCCCAGCTGGGGTTTCCCAGGCTCCCATCCCATCGGCTGTGATGCTCTTCCCAGATGGACAGTTCGCAAACCTGTTTTCTCACTTGCTGATGGGAGAGAGCGGTTTTCCAGAAGCCTCCGGCACATGTTTATAGGCCTCTGCTAAACCAGTTGAAAAGGCCACCAGACCATTCAGGCCCAGCGCCACCCTCCCGCGGGCCGGGGCTCCCCGTGCCAGAGCTAAGAAAATACTGAGTGGTAGAAAAGCTGTGGGAAAGGCCTGGAAGGCACCTCGGCGGAACGGGACGTTTGTGGACTTGCCTTCCCATTGACACAGGAGCCTCGCCTTCGAAAGACAGTGTCTTGGGAACACGGGCCCTTGCCGCCTGTCGGGGCGCAAGCGGCTCTGGGGACAGGTGAGCCTGGCGTTGAGCCCTGCCTCACCCCACCCGGGAGAGGGTCCAGACGTCCCCCTCGCCGGGGCCAGAGACAGGGGCTCCAGCAGCAAAGCCTGCCCCGCACAGTCCCTGGACAAGCCGCGAGCTCCCTGCTCCTCCCTCCATGACCCCGGCGCCTCCCAGCTGCCCCGTGGGGACAGAGCGGGAACTGATGCCCCCGCCAGGGCCCACTTAGGTGCCTAAGGCCAGAGTGTGCAAAGCCGGCCCCCGCAGTGAGACCTCGCCCTGCTTGCAGCGCCCGGGGCCTCCGCGCACTGGGTGCCCTGGTCCCACCCTGGCTCAGGGCCTTCCCGCGCTGCACAGCCCAGGGGGCTGCAAACCACTTGGCAGACTCCCCGGCCGGCGGTAAGGCTCAGGGGACAGACGGGATCCTGGCACCGAGGTGGCTGAGCTCTGGGCGCCATGGGCCCACAAGGCAGCAGGAGGACCCTGGAGGGAAACCGCACTGGCCCTCAGATTTAGACGTGTAACAGGGATCGACGGGCTGATGTACTGGTGATCAGGTACAGAGGGCAGGACACAGAGGCCCAGAGACACATTTACAATTGGTGGGTGCACGGCGGGGGGCCACGTGTCCACTGATCCCACTACACTGACCTCTGCCACCCCCAGAAGGATGCTTCACGATCGGCCTGCCAGCCAGCTGCCCAGGGCCCCTCCAGGCCCGGAACGGGGGACTCCACACCAACAGGGGCCGCCGCCCCCCCATTTCATGGCTGCAGGACGCGAGGCTCCAGGGCCCCCGTGGCCTGACAGGTCACACAGTCAGCAGGCCAGCGAGCCTCAAGGCGGCGGCACCCAGCCCCACCGTCCCCACAAGGCTTGCTGCACCGTGTGCCAGCCTGGGGCTCCAAGTCCTCTCCTTTTTTTTTAGTTTTTATTTTTGCTCTACTCTAGATAGGCCCCACGTGTTCTCAAACGCTTGCTAGAGGCAAAGCCCGGACAGCGGGATGGCTTCCTGCGGCCTCTGGGGCTCGGGGAGCAGGTCGTGGGTTATCAGAACCGCAATGTGCCTTAGAACTCCATGACCAGTGCGAGGGGACCTTTGCCTCCATCCCCCGAGTCCTGGGGCCCCTAAGCCAGAGCCCACTGCTACTCTGCCACCAGGGCGTCCCAATCAGGGCCGTCCCGTCCACCTGCCAGACTGCCAGGACCCCGGGTCCCTTCCCAGATAACAGGTCAGATGAGTGAGGACATCACAGCACCTCTATCTCATCAAGTGACCGTCAGCACTGTCCCCCGCACCGACGGGCTCCTTCAGCCTATGGGCTTGGCGATCCCTGGGGACCAGTGCGGATCTGGGCTGGTCTCTCTCCATCCCATGGTCACAGGCACAGCCCCCGTGTGCACCCTGCCTTCCCTGGGGCAGGAAAGCCGCGGCCCCCCCGTGACACAGGCTCAGAAGACTCAAGACCCCAGGTTCCCGACGGGGGCTGCTGGGAGGCGTGAGGCTCTCAGGCGGCCCCCCAGCACCTGGCAGGAATGATGCTGCCCCCACCCCGCGGGGCCTGTGCTGGGACCCCAAGCCTCCTCTACCCCAGGACTCCATGGCTCGCCCTTCAAAGGCCACAGTCAGCATTGCCAGCAGCAAGCCCTCCCGGGAGAGACTGGGCCGGGCCCCACAGGGAGCTGGGTGAAGCTCTCGGGACGGGCCCAGCCCGGGAGGCGGGGAGCGGTTCTGCACGCTGCAGAGCCCACATGTCAGCATCAAAATAAAACACAGGCGGTCTCTCAATGAACACCTTCAAAATCCTCAGAACTGTCTAATCTCAGAGCTAGAAGGGACCATATACCCCCCAGGGCTAGGGCCCTTTATTTGGAAAGCGGGCAGGTGTGGAGAAAGGGAGCGACCATCCCGGATCACACAGCAGGTTGGCACGCAGCGGGGGCCCCGACACAGCCGCTCTCCACTTCTGGTCCCCGCCAGCCTGGCACAGGGCAGGGGACGCGTGGAGCTAACGACGGGGTCCCCGAAGCAACAGCACGTTCACCTCCAACCCGCGTGCTATGACTCCTCTGCTCTCGTAGAGGCATCCTCGCGTGAGTAGAGGTGACAGCCCTGTCTGGGTGCCCAGCAGGTGCTCACAACACCTGCCACCAAGGGCTGCCCTTATCCCACGTCAGCCGAGTGCCACACGGCCACCTGCGGGAACACACCTGCCCTTACTCTGTCCTCGTGAGTTTCCTCCTCCACCCCAGAAAGGCACCAGCAAGGGGGCGAGCGGAGGCCCCCCCGTCCCTGGGCTGAGGCCGCCCCTACCAGCCCCCTCCCCCGAGGCCCCATCGAGGTCCTGGGACCGGCCGTCTCCAAGTGCTTCTCCTCCCCCAGCCCAGGGCTGTCACCTCGGGGCAGGCCCGGCTCACTGCCACGCTGGGAACACGGGTCCCTGAGCACCCTCCAGTGGCTCCCATCTCCGAGCACTCACTCCTCTGCCAACATTGACATCAGGGACAGTCCCGCCCAAAAGGCCCAGCTCTCACTGGCTGCCACCCTACCAAGCCACGGCATTACACAGACCGTCCCATCATGGTCCCTGAGAACCGAGTCCTGGGCTTGTGCAGTGCGCAGCATGACCACCCTGCTCAAGCCCCCAGAGCACCCCCCCCAATATGGCCTCAGCAGCCCTGGGCCCCACTCAGGCACTTTTGTGGCTACAGGGGGCTGGATTCGAGCCTGGCTCTGCCCGCTGTGCCCTGTGAGCCACAGAGGGCCCTGAGGGCCTGCCAGCAGGGAGCCCACAGCTGGCAGGGCCTTGCTGTCCCCGCCCTCCCCACCCAGGACTCCACCCGCCTTCCCTACAGCATCCCTGACCACCTGTCAGTCTCTGTCTCCCTTGGGGATGAGCCCAGCACCGGCCCGCAGTGCTCAACATGCCATGCTCCTCAGTTACTTCTGGCCTGTTTCTCAGTTTCTAAGGAAGAGCTCAGGGCCCGCTGACACGGCCTCCTAGGGGATGTTTTCCACCGAAGGAGGCAGCTTCATTGTGTGACTGTTTATACAACTCACTTGTGCAGCATCTGCCTCCCGGACCAGACAGACCACCAGGACAGGTGCCCCCGACGCCACCTCCCCGGGGGGCTCTGAAGGCCGTGGGGTTCAGTGGATGTGGCTCTGTTCCCCACTCCCCCAGCCACCAACCCCATGGCCCTGGGGAAAGTACTTCCAACCCGGAGTCTCCCTGCCACCACCCGTGGAAGGCAAAGGACATGGCAAGGCGTGGCCAGCACTGGGATGGGGGTGGGCACAGACCTGGGGCACAGCCTGGCCACGGTGTGGGCAGCATCAGCCTGAGATGGGACCATTGGATAACACCAAGCTCCCCCCACCCCCACAACCATCCCCACAGTGTGTGGGCAGGAGGGCAAGGATGGTGGGGTACAGTTCGTGCTCCCCAGGAGTGCTCCTTCTGTGAGCCAACACAAGAGCCCAGAGATGGTGAGAGGGTGGGCCCGAGGCTGCTCCTCTGTGCCCTCACGGCAGCATTCTGAGGGTACAGGGTCACTGTGGTGAGGGGAAGGACGAACTGAGAGCTGATCGGAACTGAAAGCCTGAAGGTACCCCAGACAGTGGGAGCAGAGTGGCCTCGAGCCCGTCACAGAGCCAGTCAGCTGGTCAGGGCCGAGTGTAGGATGCCCCCCCGCCCGACCTCGCTCAGTTGGCACATACGAACCCCCGAGTTCTCACTCATGTGCAGGATGCCCTCGGCCCACGTGCCCCACCCGCCCTGCTGCTGGGAAATGCTGGCCGCCCTACCCCGGCTCTAGCCTCCCGGGGCCCAGAAGCCCTCCAGGCCATAGCTCAGCCTTGAGAAAAACCCCAGGGGCCATCAGCTCCTTCACAGGGACCTGACCAGCCCTTTCCTCCCAGCAAATGCCTGTGGCATTCCGTTCCCCCTGCACTTGTCACCCTGGAGAAGTGTGAGTCCTGACGGATCACTGGAGCTGTCATCACGGGCCATCCAGCTGCCCAGCACTGCCCAAGAAGTGGGGAACTGGTGAGGGGTGAGCACAGCCAGGATGCACACAGGCTCTGAAAGGCCACCACGGATGGAGAGGGAGGGTCAGCCTCGCTGCCCTGGCACCAGCTAATACCCCCTTTCCCCAAAGGGCCTCCCAAGAGACGACACACTGGGGCTGTAAGCAAGCATAGTGAATCTGGCAGGAAAGGGGATAGGAGGGCAGCAAGGGCCTAAGGACCCACCAGGCACCTGCATGACCTGGGAAGGGGGTTAGCTGAGGTCCTGAGCACCCACTGTGTGCCCACAACACCCTATTTAAGGAGGGTCACTGAGGGGGAGGGAATTCTCCTGGTCTGCACTGAGAGAGGCAAGACTGGTCTGAAACTCGCTCCTAACGTGGGACGGGTCTGAAACCCCATCTTCCACCTCTCACTGGGGGTGACCGAAGGGCCTGGACATCTGGCACGTCCATGCCACCCCACACCATGGCCGAATGCTAACCAGGTGCCCTCCCAGGGCTCAGACCCATGTGTGTGCCATCACCTAGGCCAAGGGCACACGCACACAGACCAGCCTGGTGACCCTCCAGATGAGAAGAGAAACTTCCAAACACACAGCCCTGGGAAGAATTCCTGCTGCCCGCCAGGCCTCCCATGAGTGACAGCTGGCATGGTGGGGCCTGTGGGAGGGCGTCCTGCAGGAGGGAGGCTGTCCTCTGGGAGCACAAGAAGCCCCTCAGGGCTACACGAGAAAGTAAGCCACCCTACCAGTGGGGCAGCACGGGGACATCCCACTAGGGCACAACCCGGCCTCGGGGAGCAGGCTCAGCACCCACTATGCCAAAGACCATGGGTGCTCCCGACCCAGACCAGATTAAGACTCCAGCACCCTGAGGAGTGGGAGCCAACGTCACAACCGAGGGACAGGAGGTCTCTTCCTGCCGGCCTGAGGAGGAGGGGACGTGTCCAGCTTCTCGTGGCCTCTACTCAGCACCTTCCTCCTCTCGTTGGTCATCCCTGCTTTCCATGTGGCTTCACGGAAACAAAGGAGCACATGTGTGTCTCCCCGCATCATTCCACAAGGGGTTATGGACAAGGCACGGACAGGGATCCTGCGGCCTGTGGCAAAGATGGCCCAGGTCCAAGGAGGCGGCCAGGGCTGTGCGCACACGGGCACCACCAGTGGGAACCGGCCCAGCAGCGTAGCCCACAGGCATGATGGAAAACCAGATGGTTAACCTTAGTTTCCTTGGAGGTGCTCTATCTCCTTGTTCTGGAGGAAAGGGGTGGGGATGGCACCAAGCTCCCGATTCCCCCTGGCTGGGGTTGGCTGTGTGTGCAGGAGCTGGCTCGACTGGGCTGGCCACCACTGGGCCAGCGGGGGTCACACCACACTCACAGCCTCGGCTAGGCCCAGCAGCCAGGGGGCACTCGGGGTGCTGTGCAGAGGACGGCAGGCGGGCCTGGGCCAGAACCACACCGGCCCCAGATCAGACACACAAACAGGTTCAGGAAGTGGATGAGCAGTACCAGTCCCTGGGGTGCAGCGGGGCCTCGCTCGTGCAGCAATACTCTCTGGGCTCTACTGGGGGTCAAGCACATGTGGAAGGTTGGCATCACTTCTGCACGAACCCTCCTGACATTCCAGACTCCGGGCAAGGCCTCGGCTGCTCTGGCCTGAGCATTTCCAGACCACTGGCCCGCCGACCCTACAGGGGCACAGGCTTCCTGCCTGTGTGGGGAGGTGATCTTTAGGACTCAGAACTAAGTAAACTGACAGACCATGGAACCAGGTAACTAGCACACCCCAAAACCAACAGCAGCTCCACTGCCATGAGCCTCAGTTTCCTGCTATAAGGAGGGTATAATAGCAGGACCTGCCTCTCCTAGGAAGCCACGAATGGTGGCCAAAATTAGTAGCACCAACAATACTGGATTCTCAGGCTCCTTCCCTCCCTAAGAGTTATTATGACAAGTCAAAGTTGTGTCCATAAGAAACCCTTTTGCTTAATGAAACTCAAGGACAGCAAGAGGACTCACCATAAACCATGACACCCCAGCACCAGAGCACAGCCTGCACACACCATGCCCTCCCCACACTGGACTAGCCAGAGATGCCCCCAAGGGACCTGCCATCTCCTGGACTGTGAACTCTCTGGGAGAAGGGTGTCACCCATAATCATGGTGGGAGGACAGAGCTTAGCCCAGAGTAGATATACAGTACAGTGAATGGACAAACCAGCCAACCAACCAGCCAACCAACCAACCAGCTAACCAATCAACCCATCAGCCAGTCAACCAACCAGCCAACCAACCAGCCAACCAATCAACCCACCAGCCAGCCAACCAACCAACCAACCAACCAGCCAACCATCAACCCATCAGCCAGCCAACCAACCAACCAGCCAACCAGCCAACCATCAACCCATCAGCCAGCCAACCAGCCAACCAACCAACCATCCAACCAACCAGCCAACCAACCAGCCAACCAATCAACCCATCAGCCAACCAGCCAACCAAACAACCAACCAGCCAACCAAACAACCAACTGATCAACTGACAAGCCAGCCACCCAACTAACCAACCAACTAGCCAACCAGCCAATCAACCAAACAACTAACCAACTGACCAGCCAGCCAACCAACCAACTGACCAGCCAGCCAACCAACCAGCCAACCAATCAACGAGCTAGCCAGAACCATCCAATGTACAAATGAAGGAAATATGTGTTTTGTGGACTCCAGATAAATCCAGGAAGGGAGGAAACTCTTTGTGGGGATAATTTTGCAGCATCCCAATTAGGACACACACACACTTTGACCTGCCGTTCCCCCCATTAGGGCTGAGTTTTGCAGAAACCCCGCAAAGGGGTAAGGACGTCCAAGGCAAAGTCATTTGTAATAGCGAAGAATGGAACCACGTAAATGCCCACCAGGCAGGAGCTGGTTAAATAAAGAAGCTGCAGGTAAGTAATCCCCCAAAGAGGCTGGCCGGGGAAGGGGCTGGGCTTGCTGGCCTGACTCGGGGCAGACAGCCAAGACACGTGAGAAGAGCAAATCACAAAAGCATTCACAGAGCACCATCCCTTTCGTGTTAAAATAAATAAAAGTTGTCTACGTAACCTGAAACAACATTATCTAACTACACACATGGAAAGGCCTAGAACAGTACCCAGCGAACAGTGAGGGACTTCGGTCTGGGCAGGGGGTGAGACCTGATAGAGGGTGAAGGGGGACGTCTGCTCACTTCTCTATCCACCTCCACTCCTGAAAAATACTCAAAGCATATAGAGCCACACAAAACCTATATACATGTATTAACAACCACAACAAAATGCCAAAACGTATTTTTTAAGTGTGGCCATTTTCAAATGGCCACAAATTCTTTAACACAACTGTCCATTAAGAGGTGGTGTCTATGCCCCCTCCCTTGAATTGGGGAGGGGGGAAGAGTCTGTGACCACGTGCCCAGCAGGAGGCAGTGGAGGCACTGCATGCTAGTTTCTGGGTCCCGGCTTGAAGAAGCTTGGAAGGGTTTTTCTGGGAACTAGGCTCCATTCTGCAAGGAAGCCCAAGTAGCCCCTCGAGGGGCCCATGTGAAGGAAACCAGGCACTCAGGGCCACCCCACCATCCCCAGTGGAGCAGCCCAACCAGACATGGAGGGCAGACACAGGGCCCCTGCCCTTGGCCCCACTCACAGGCTCCAGAACCAACATGCATTGCTAGAGTCGAGGATTGCTTTTAAGGTGGTAAGTTCTGGGTGGTTTAAAGACAGCAGAGGATAACCACGAAAAGCCAGCCATAGGTAGGGGCCAAGATTTACAACAGCAATACTCCTGATAGGTATCTATGGAACCCTTGCAGCCAAAGAGGAGGAAAACCAACAAATCACGCTCGGGGTCACTAGTCACGAAATAAACTCAAATTAAAGCAAGATTCTTTTGTCTCCCATCAAACTGGCAAACTTTTTTTTTTTTAACACACTAAATTTTGGCAAGGATGCAAATTCTCTTTCAGTACAGATGGGAACCCACACGGACACCTTCTAGAAGACAGTGTGACACTTGGTTGTGAAATGGCAGGGAGCATTCATGCCCTTCACCCAGTGGGAAATTACCTCCACCACCAAGTGACAAAAAAGGATAAAAATTTAAAGACTTTGGCCACAAAGTCATATGCAATACCAAAAACGTTGAAAGAAAGTAAATGTTCCAACCTGGAGGGGTTGTATCTGAATACTATTGTATATCTGAATACCAGAATATCACACACTCGTTAGTTTTATTTATTATTATATTAATGTCAACTAATGTTACTGACAATTAAATGACCCCTAATAATAACAATATCACTAATAAAATAAAAGGATATTTAATCATCTGGGGAAATGCTCCCAGGTTTTCTTTTTGTTTATTTTTTTAAGATTTTATTTATATATTTTAGAGAGAGAGCAGAGAGGGAGAGCACGAGCAGGGCAGAGTGAATCAGAGGGAGAGAGGGGAAAAGGCTCTCTGCTGAGCAGGGAGCCCAACACGGGGCTCAATCCCAGGACGCTGGGCTCATGACCTGAGCAAAAGGCAGATGCTTAATCAGAGTCACCAGGCGCCCAATTTTTCTTGTTTAAGTTAGGGTTTTGGAGGTATAATTTGTACGTAGTAACTCATTCTTGAAAATTCCTGCTTTTTTTTTTTAAGATTTTATTTATCTGACAGAGAGAAACACAGGCAGAGAGTGAACACAAGCAGGTGGACTGAGAGAGGGAGAAACAGGCTTTCTGCGGAGCAGAGAGCCCGATGTGGGGCTCGATCTCGGGTCTCTGGGATCATGACCTGAGCCGAAGGCAGTCCCTTAACCAACTGAGCCACCCAGGTGCCCCCAAAATTCCTGCTTTGTAAGTCTACGGCCCAGAGTCCGACTAATGTGTGGTCTTGGAACCACCCACCAGCATCATGATAGAGAACATTTCCATCACCTCCAAAAGCCCCTCGTGTGCCTCTTCCACCCCAGCCTCTGGCATCTATTTTCTCATCTTTTTTCTATAGTTTGGCCTTTTCTCGAATGCCGATGACTAGAACCACATCACATACAATCTCTTGTGTCTGTGTCTTCCACTGGACATGACGCTTCTGTGCCCACCTTCCTCATGTGTCCACTCTGGCTGTCGCTGTGAAGGGTTCCACTGCATGGATCGACCACCATTTGCTTCACCGTCTCCCCGCTGGTGGGCATTTGTGCTGTTCCCAGTTTGGGGTAATAAAGCGGCATGTGAGCATTCACACGTGTGTCTTTCCATGGACATATGTTCCCATGTCTCTTGGGTAAACGTGTGGGAGTGGAAATGCTGGGTGCTCTGCTAAGTAGGACTGAGGTCCTAAAAACCTGCCAAACTGTCCCCCCAAGTGACTGCCCCAGCTCGCCTTCCCACCGATAACGTCCAACAGTTTCTCCACATTCTGGCCAACGCTCGTGTGTGAGCCCTGGTACTGGTGGCATTTCCCTAAAGAGTGCAGCTGTGAAGCATCTTTCCATATGCAAATGTGCCATTCATACATCTTTTTTGATGAGATGTCTGTTCAACTTTTCCGCCCAGTTCTAAATTGGGTCATTTATCTTTTCAACTATCGAGCTATATTACCCTCCTTTATTTCTTCAAGATGTGTTTGTAGCATATGTGTTTTTGCAAACAATTTATTCCAATCTGTGGCTTGCCTTCCCATTTTCTTTAACAGTGTTTTTTGAAGAGCAGAAGCGTTTCATTGCATCAAGCCAATGTGTTAAGTGTTTTTTATGGTTCATACTTTTTGTGTACTTTCTGAGAAATCTTTGCCTAAATCAAGATTTTTTTTAAAAGGGGGTTTCTTTCTTGTTTTATTCTTTATAGTTTTAAACCTTACACTTGCATCTATGATCCATACTAATTATTACATATGATTTGAAGTAAAGGGTCCAGGTTTATATTTTTGAAAATGGATGTCTGGTTGTTCCAGCACCATTTGTCCCTTTCACCTCTGAACTTTCTTAGCACCACTGTCAAAAATCATACAGAAGTGAGACTATTTACAGAGTCTCTTCTATTCCCTTGCTCTACATGTCTATCTTTAGATCAACACCAGAATGCTTTGATTATGTTAGCTTTATAGTAAGTCTTACAATCACACAGCAGGAGTCCTCTAAATTCTCCTTTTTCACAGTTCTTTTGTTATTTGGGGTCCTTTGTCTTTCCGTATACATTTCAAGATCATCCTGTCAATGTCTATTTTTTGAAAATGCCTACTGGGATTTTAATTGACACTGAATCTGTAGTTCCTTTTTGGGTGAAAATGATACCTTCACAATATTAAATCTTCTTGTCAATGAGCATGGTATACCTTTCCAACTCTTTGTAACTTCTTTTTTTAAGATTTTATTTATTGGGGCGCCTGGGTGGCTCAGTTGTTAAGCGTCTGCCTTTGGCTCAGGTCATGATCCCAGGGTCCTCGGATCAAGCCCTGCATCTGGCTCCCTGCTCAGGGGGAAGCCTGCCTCTCCCTCTCTCATCCCCCTGCTTGTGTTCCCTCTCTCGCTGTGTTTCTCTCTGTCAAATAAATAAAATCTTTTAAAAAAAAGATTTTAGTTATTTATTTGATAAACAAGGAAGGGATTATGGTTCATTTTTATTTTCCTCTTTACACCGTTTAGTAGCTTTTCACATTTCTATGATGGGTGTGTATTGCTTTTATGACAAATCAATGGAATAATAAATGCCAATTAGTGTCCCTCAGGGAATGGCATTATGATTAAAGAATTGTCCTCTCCCCATATCCACCTAAAACTAAATCCACAGGACTGTCTCGGACCTTTTCACCTCTGTGTTGCTGGTGGGCAGTTTTTAAGTTCATAAAACAAACGGTGCTGTACTTCCCAGGGATGTGACCTCAACTGAGTCTGACATTTGGCACAGGCCACCCCACCCTATGCACGCCCACAGGGCCCCCCTTGCTAAGGCCCGAGTCCAGCTCACCCCTGCCCTTCCGGACTGAAACCTGGACAGAAGGCAAACATGTCTGCTGGCTCCCTGGTTCTCCAGCACTGACATTGGCACCTGCCTTGAAATTCTCGTTAGAAGAGACAACTTTAGAAACAGAAGAAAATTAGCTCTTGGAGATGGTGTCAACCCTATTAAATGTCACAAAGCAAACGGTGTGATAAGTGAAGTGAAGAGGAATATTTCCTGCTACAAATTAAAGCCAGATCTGGCCAATGAAGGCCTGCGTGTTCCTTGCACGGCCGGATGGAACCGCTTCCAGAGCACGGCTGTGGAAGGGTCCTGCTGCTGTTTCGTTGGTCCTAGGTCCTCGGTGCTGAAATCATGTTATTCGCTTACATGATCCAAGTAAAAGAATATTGCACTGGGTCACTCTGACCTTCGGAGGAATACGCTACGTTACCTCCCCCAGGACCAGAAGGCAGTTTTCAATTACTAGAGCCAAGCAAGTCTTTAGTACACTCTAACTATGACTCAGAACAAGCCACATGGACATAAAATGAGCACATAACTGTGCAAAACTGCTCAACTCCCACGAACTGGTGGCAGAACTCAGAAAAGGCCTACCCAGCCATTGCCTCTGAGTCTACACCCCCAGTCCTGCTGAACTCCCTGGGCCTTCATTGGGCAGGCTGAGGAAGTGGCCAAAACCAACCCTCCCTGAAGATTCCACGTGGCCAGGTTCTGTCGGTGCCCCCCAGATACCGGCAAAGTACAAGAGTGGGCAGGGCTCCGTGGAGCCCTCCTTTACCACTGGACAGTTCCTCTGCAAGCATCCAGCCAGGATAGTGTCCAAATGGAATTGGGCCCCTTCTCTTCACCCCTTAACCTGTCCCCGCTCAGGCCAACCCTCTCCCAGTCACCCCTGTGGCATCCCACTCATTAGCTCCTGTGTCCCTGGGGCCCCAGGGCACACTCATTCCATGGGATGGCCTGCTGGGGAAGGGACCCTACAACCAATGGAACCCAACATCACCTTTTATTCAGCAGGGCCACAGCAGGAACTCAGCGGAAGCACAGACCACCAGAGAGAGGAAGGGGGACTCAGGGGACACAGTGAGTAGCTACTGACTGTCCATTTGGTCCCAGAATATTTCCTTATGTCTTCCGATTAAGTGGGAGGAGACATCTCAAGGATGCGTTTGAGTCCTAAGTATTATTAACGGACCCGCCTCTGAGGACAACGCCGTGGGGCAGGGAGTGCTGTTCCATCCTCCAGACGAGGAAACCCAAACCCTAAAGGCCTAGGCAGCCCATCCAGGTCCCAGGAGCACAGAGGGGGGCAGCAACTGGCTCAAGGCGGGTGGGCAGCCCCACTCTATCCCAGGGGCCGCCCAGGGCACAGTAGCTCCAGCGACAAGTACCCGCTGTTGGCTGGAATGACAACTGTAATAAAAGGGCTTTAAAACATTCCTGTGTTCTGATGCCGTGAGTCAGCGTCTAGGAATCCACCCCAAGGAAATGACAAGAGGCAGAAAGGATTTACCAGAAAGACGTCCATCCAGGTGTTATTCATGACAGCAAACAACTGGAAACAAGCCACGTCCAACGCATGGGGAGCAGAGGGGGAAACACCAGTGCCAGCATGCAGGGAACGACCGCTGACCCTGGGGTATTTACAGTTGGTAACCACATGGAAAGTGTCCAGGACCAAGGCAGGTGCCACGCTGCTCCTAACTGAGCTCGGCCAGGGAAAGGGGAAAGCGTGAGGACAGTGCTACTGAAGGTTTGTGCCCCCCGCACACACACACCAGATTCCTATGGTGAAACCGTCCACCATCCCTGGTGGCTCCATCCCTCCCTCCCCTCCTTCCACTTCTGAGGACACAGCAAGAAGGCATGGGCTATGTACTGGAAGAAGCATCCTCCCCCAACCATGCTGGCTCTTGACCTTGGACTTCCCAGCCTCCAGAACCATGAGAAATGAACTTCTACGGGTTATAAGCCACCCAGTCTGTGGCATTCTGTTAGGGCAGCCCAAACAGACTAAGACAGAATGGAAAAGAAAAAGGCAGTTTTGTACCTCCTAAATTTGCTATAATAAGTATGCTTTATTTTATTGTCAAGAAAATTTAACAAAGATATTTGGGGAATTAGTAGAATTTCTGAATCTATAACCAAACACCCTGAATCCCAGACTCCCTACTTCCCTGTTCCCTAGAGGGAGTTTCTGACGGTTTACTATCAGCCACACAGCCTTCCCGCTCCTCGTCCCACCTCTGCTGAGAGCCCCTTGACCTCCCACTTCCCCAGCTGGGCCAGAGCCAGGGACCCCCCTCCCTCAGTGAGCTTCTGAGACACAGTCAGCACCTCATTATTATCCTGGCCGCACGGAGGGCCACCACCGCAGCCACAAGCATCCTGTCTCTTAATTCAAGCCAACACACATAGCCTGAGATTCTAGTTGTGCCTGGTCCTTTGCTAAGTAAGCACTCAGAAGCTGATGTGAGTCAGCCTTTCCTCCCCCTCAAGGAACCCCAATGTGAGCATGGAAGTCTTCAGGGTCATACCTCCCTGATGCTAATACGTGGACCATGGTGTGGTGGAGGGGGCAGCCCAGTGCTGTGACAGAGGAACGGATGGGGGTAGCGGGTGGATTCATGGT
>PITA01022824.1:0-29553 GCA_004023965.1 Spilogale gracilis | reverse complement strand
AGATTGCACCACTGTAGGGAAGACATGGGGAGGAATTTATCTATTGAGTTTCTGACTTGTCACTTCCATTGGTGAACATGTACTCCACTGTATAGCATTCACTTATCATCTAGCAAACTCTGGGAGTACCTACTTGGTTCCATTTTCACATAGAATCCTTCAAATGTTCCTTGCTATGACTGGAGTAGAACAAAAAAATAATATTCATTCATATTTATAGAACAATGTCTTGTTCATGCTACCCTCTATAGAAGAGCATTAATGCCATTTGAGAGGGTTTAGGGAAGAAGATTAAAGGGATAAATTACATGAAAATAATCAAAGGAACTAGACCTGATTAGTCCAAGATTTAAAAATGACAAAAAAGAGAGATTTTTAGCTCAGGATAACACGAGCAACAAAATTTAGCTTTTTCTTTTCCAAATCCACGGAAAATAGCCAACGTAAGAAAGCACTGCTCCAAAGTGGTGATCGTTCCGTCTCACATAGAAAAAATAGGATAAAGAAGAATGAAATTCCCTTCATGTAGCAGTTCACTTGGCAAGAGAAGCTTCACCCGACACACACTTAAACTGCATAGTACAAAAGATGTTGGTCGGAATCCAGTAGAGTTTGAGAGTACACAACACTGGTGAGGAAAATGGCCATCTGTTGATATTTTGTAGGTGGACCAAAACAACAGACTTTGCAGAGCATGACTTTTGCTTGAAGGTGCATGCCTAGGGTATTATTTTAAGAGGTTGGCAAAGATTTTGAGTTGAGACATTGCTACTCTGGCTCCTTGGAACCCTATGGTGTCAGTTACATGGGAGGCTCCCCATTCCCTCCAACTACCAATATGAACACCAAACAAAAATTGTAATTCATCAGAGAGGCCACCTCAGTCTAGCAATTGCTCCTTGCTCGGCAGGGGCATGCCTTTGGCCATAGAGAAAACTGAAGTTGTAGAAAGCCTGACTGACATACTTCACCTCTTTTTTTTTTTTTTTTTTTTAAGATTTTATTTATTTGACAGAGAGAAACACAGCCAGTGAGGGAACACAAGCAGGAGGAGTGAGGGAGGGAGAAGCAGGCTTCCTGCCGAGCGGGGAGCCCGATGCAGGGCTTGATCCCAGGTCTCCAGGATCATGACCTGAGCTGAAGGCAGTCACTTAACCAACTGAGCCACCCAGGCACCCCCATTCTTCACCTCTTTATATGAAAACTGAACTACTTAAAGTGGTTGGCAAATAAGGTGTGCTATTGTGTGTCAACACCCTAAATAGAAAAAAAGATAAAACATAAATTGTCTTCAGTAGTGTTGCACAAACGTTATAGTGGCTGTGCAGACATTGGAATATCCACAAGAAACATTCTCAAGGGCATTGCCATTAGGATTTGGGAGATTATGAAACAAGAACAATCGTGGGAAGACTGCAAGCATAGATCAAGAACCTGAGAGATTAAATGAAAATGGTGTCTGAATATTTAAAATTACAATTAGAACAGGGAAGTGTATGGTGGATGTGTAAAAAGGTGAACTGGAAGATGAAATATAGAAATTACCCTATAATTCAGATTATCAAAAATAAAGAGGTACAGTTGGTGAGAGGAAGGTGTGTTATAGACAGCAGCTAGAAACTGAACATCACAGGATAAAAAATAAAAGATGCAGTAAGGAATAATAGAACCAAAGGTGACTGAGTAGGAGACCTTTATTTTTTATAGTTAGGTGGGCAAAATGAAAGATACCAATATATCCCAGTGATTTTCACTTTTAATATGTATATTAAAGAAAAGGATCCTATAACACAAGCTTTTTAACAGGGTAAAAATATCAACAGAACATGGTACAGAGGAAGAAACTAATCAGACTTCTTTTGACAGTAAATTCCAGAACACAATATAACAATAGATAGGATTATAAGTGTAAATGGATATGATATTAGATTTCAGTACTGATTTTAAGATACTCATTTATGAGGGTAATAAAAACATGTTCTTAAAGTTTAACAGTCACATTTTTTTGGTGTTGTGAAAACTACTTCAGGAAATTCTGTACCATCTATATTTTCATGATAGATCAAACCACTCATTTATCAAGGCACTTTCTTGACTCCAGTAATAAGATTATGGAGATAATAAAACAGATCCTTATGAATCAAAACACAGAAAAATAATGATCGGCCTACAAGAGCTTAATATTTTTGGAAGCTAAAAATTGTGCATAAATCATAATTAAATACAGATCTTCTTTGGGGTGTCTGGTTGGCTTATTCTGTTGTGCCTCTCCATTCAGCAAGGAATCTGCTGGGGATTCTCTCCCTCTCTCTCCTTCTGCCTCTCGCCCTGTTCATCCACTTATGTTCTCTCTTTCTCTTTCTAAAACAAATAAAGATAATACAGATCTTCCTTGAATTATGGTCAGACTGTGTCCTCATAAAACTCGCTGTAAACTGAAAATATTCTAAGTCAAAACGCAATTAATACACCAAACCTCCTGAATACCATAACTTTTTCCAGCCTAACTTGAATGTGCTCTGAATACTTACCTTACCTTACAGTTGGGCACAATTGTCTCACACAAAGCCTATTTTATAATGACATGTTAAACAGCTCACTGAATTTATTGAATACTATACTGATTGTGACAAATAGAAGAGTGTCTGGGGACAGAATACTAGTCAGTGTATTAGTTGTTGACCTTCATGATCATGCGGATACTGGCAGATGAGACCACCTACCAGGATCACAAGAGAGGATTGTACCACATGTCACTGGCCGGAGGGAAAGATCCAAATTCAAAGTTGCAGGTATAGTTTTCACTGAATGCATACTGATTTTTTTCAATTCTTTTTTTTCTCTTTGTGTTTCTTTCTGTATAATTTCTATTGTTATACCTCACTTTCACTAATCCTTTCTTCCGCAGTGTCTAATCTGCTGTTAACATCCAGTGGTGTATTATCTCAGACATTGGAGTTTTCATCTCTTTGAATTCAACTTTTGTTCCATGTTGGGTCATTTTTAATTGACAATGTTGGAAGTCGGTTAACTTCTAACTTATATTTTGAACATATGGAATACAGCTATAATCACGGTTTTAATGTCTTTTTGTCTTGTTTGTTGTGGGTTCTCTTGTATTGATTGATTTTTTTTTTCCCATCAATTTCCTCCTCCTTTCTTCTTTCTGGCAATTTTCTTCTCTTCTACCTTATGCATAAATATGAACAAGAGATAAAACTCTGAGTTGAAAGCTATGCTCTTTATTATCCATGGCATTTTGCCTTATTTATCAATATTGAAATAATAATCCCCATAATATATATAGCTGCTTGAATATGTGTAATTCTGAAACATGCATCTGATCTTTCAGGACATATCTGTTCCTGTTCCCACGACTCATACAGCACCCCACAAAGCAATTCGAATTTAATCCTGTGCATGATCATTTCTTTGAGACGGAACTATTTACTTGTGTATGAAATATGGGTCCCTTCCATTCTTTCAGAACGCCCCCACTTGGATATCAGTCAATATCTTTTTCATTTGACATCTTCAGAGCTTTATTTTATTCACAAAATGTTACTAAAATCAATAATCATACTTGAAACTGATACAATTCAACTCAGGACAATAAATTCTAAAAGCAAATTTATTTTGATCTTAGAACATATGTACATTGTAATTATGGATTATTAGAATGTATCAGACTGGCTGGTATATTTTTGAAGTATTAAACAAGTTTTATCAATACTATTTATATTACCTTATATTCTGTAATGGGAAAAGAGCATTTAGGAGCTATCTTTTCAGTTTGGCAATGATCAATTCACTTTATTTTGGTAAACTGAATGAAAATGTTGTTTTCGATGAAAATATTATATGTTAAGTTAACATATGTACATTTGAGGAAAAAAAGTTGTTCTACTGGGGTTGTATTCATTCTCTTCTCTCATCTGGTATTTTACAGTGTTTTCTTTCTCTGGGGTCCTTCAGAAATTGTGAGGGGTGTTTTATGGGGAGAGTATGAGTCCCTGGCTTTTCTTGTCCTGGAATAACTATCCATTCTTTTCTTCATAGCCCTGAAAGTGCCCCAATGTTCTGCTGACCTTCTGGGGCTTATTTATTCTTGAAGTTGTTTGTTATGCCTTAGGGTCACAAGCTATCTTTCCTTGTCAGTCTCTCATTCTGCAATCATTTTCTCCAACCCTTTCCTCTTGTGGGCTGACAATTTAGATTCATATAGTATCTCGCGTGCATTTCACTTTCCTTTGAACTTACAAGGCATTTCCTTTTTTATTCATACTCCCACCAGGGAACAGTCATCAAGTCCCCTGCTATTTTGGCTTAGGTACTTTAACTTCCACTCTTAACTATGGCTTATTTTTTTCATGTTTTGTATTTCGTTCTTAAAACTGTGATGCCCCCGACCCTCCTGATCACAACCTCTACATTCTCCTTACCTATAACCCTACTCAAATCTGCCCCTGTAGCATTGTGCTAACCATGCATTCACTTAGGGGATTTTTTTCCACTGTCCCGTTTCAATCCTAATTAAGACTGAGTAGTTGTTTTCTTCTGTTCAGTCATATCTCCATAGACCAATTTTCAATTCCAAGGGCTCCATATGGAGATTCATAGCTGCAATTTGGTGGTGGGAATGTAAAGTGTGATATATGTAGCCCTTAGAATCTGGATGTCAAAATTCAAGACCGCTTCCTATGTGAATCCTTGCAGACTTCTGCCCCAGCACTTTCTTTGCTTGTAAATTCCCCCAAAATTTGGGATAGAGATTCCATTATCTTTTCCTGACTACTTGTCTGAATTGTTGATAGAAATAGGTCTCATTACATGCAGGAAAATAAGCTGTTACTACTACCAGATGGCTCCCCGTGATTTGCTCTCAATTCACACCAATTTTCTGCCAATTTATGTCCATCCCTCAACCCCCACCCCGTCTTCATGTCTTTCTACACCAGTCTAGAGAACACTTTCTACACTAGTCTAGAGAACAGTCTTGCAAGTTCCACTGTTAATCCTCAATGATAAACTGAACAGAAACATGCTTTTTCAAAGCCTTTCTTCTAGTACCATTTTTAAGAATGATTTTTCAATAGTACATTTCTCTATCTCTTAACGTTGGCATCTAAAAATTTTTATGTGCTAAATGCTGGCAAAGGATTTGATTATCAGCTATATTTACATATAGCTATTGTGTATCTATATTTGCAAACTATTTTTATAGAAGTATTGGACCAGCAGATTCAGCTTTTCTTGATGAAAAAAATATACCTTCTATCTTGAAACTTGAAAAACCAGTCCTCCTGGTCTGTTCAAAAAGCCAAATTGGACCTATTTTCCATCAAGAAGTGTGATTCCAGTTTTCAGTTTGAGTAAATGTGTTGATGGGGTGAGGGAACACTCTCAGTCTTGAGCACTGTTGGACCGATGATCACTTTGTCCTCAACGTGAAGGAAAATGGCGCCATGAGAAATGTGGAGTGAAAGCGAGATGATGAGGTCTGTCCGCGGAGGGATCAGGTTACTGATTCCATTTTTATGTTCTTCATAGCACTTGAGGAGTTCCATGGAAGGGACTAACTGAATCTCCACTGATTCAAGCTGACCCTCCTCCAAGTAACATTTCCTAGCATCCTTCTTGTCGCCTTGACATCAAAAATGGCAGCTTAAGCGTTGTCTTGACTAGGTGGCCACGTCAGGTTCATACTAAAGATCAAGGTCTTTACAGTGAGAGGTTAGGATGCTGGCTTGTACTCAGTGGTATGATGTGAGGGAGGTCCTTCTCCTCTGTAGTCTTTAACCCCTGTCCAGTCATGAGGAGAAAAAAAAATCATACCGACTCATAATAAGAAACATACTACAAAATACCTGCAGAGTACATCTCAAAACTGTCAAGGGGATGAAGAAGAAGGGACATTTGACAAACTGTAAACCGTAAGAGGCCAGAGGAAACAAACGTGACATGCAAACTTAACTTTGTGCAGGATCCTGGATCACAAAAATATGCGTGAAATCCAACTCCTTAGTTACTCCAGATGTGCAATGGCAGTGTTTTTCCTTGTGATACACGTATCATGTGATATATGGTGCTAACATTAGCAGAAATGGGGCAAACGCATGGGCTAGAATTTTTTGCATTACCTGCCAACATTCCTGTAAATCTGGGTTTGTTCTAAAATAAAGATCATTGAAAAAGCAAACCTTGGTTTTCATCTTAGGCATCTCCCTAACTTTTACAGGTAGTAGCATCCCATCTTACTCCATCTCAAATCATGACCAGTTGAGTTTCCACGCATCCCTTGGGACATTTGTTCTCAAGTTTTCAGGGCACTTAAAGCTCCATGGGTCCAGAGACAGTTGGCTATTTGTTTTTTTAATTTTGTAACTGCCTCACTCTTTTTCATTATCACCAGATGTGCTTAGTTTACATTCGGGTTCACTCGTGACATTGTGTATTCTGTGAATTTGGACAAATGTTTAATGACCTGTATCTACCATTACAATATCATACAGAATAATTTCACTGCCCTAAAAATTCTCTGTGTCCCAACTACTTATCTCTCTCTTGCCCCCCAGCCTCCTGACAGCCCTTGATCTTTATACAGTCTCCATAGGTTGGCTTTTTCCAGGATGTCCTATAGTTGGAATCGGGCAGTGTGTCACCTTACACAGTCATATGCATTTAAGGTTCTTCTATGTTTTCTCATGGTTCGGTGGCTTGCTTCCTCTTCGTACTGAAAATATCTCATTGTCTGGACGTATTGCAGCCTATTTACCGATTCACCTACTGAAGGTTATCTTGGTTGTTTCCAAATTTCGGTAATGATGAATAAAGCTGCTATACACATCTATGTTTAGGTTTTCATGTGGTTTTAAATTTTCATTTCCTTTGGGTGAGTACCAAGGTGTGTGATTCTTGTGTTATGGTAGGAGCATGCTTTACTTTTATAAGCTGCAATCCAATGGTCTAACAAAGGGTCTCTACCATTTTGTATCCTATTTGCTGTTAAATATACTTTTAAAACATGACCTTGAATGGCATCTGGCACACAGGATACTAATAAATATTTGTTCAATACTGAAGGATCAGAAGCACCTGGCTGTGTATTTAAAGTGTGTATATCCCAGCCAGATCCCTAGAGACTCTGATTCAGTAGGTCTGGAATGGGTCCCAAGAATCTGCCTGTGTAATCAGTACCCAGAGAATGCTAATGTGCATGGTCTAAGACCCCCGCTTTGAGAATCACTGCGTTATGAGCTCATTCTGGCAGCCTTCCCTTGTCACAGAAGATGGTTTTGCCCACTTCTGAAAAATGGCAGTTCCTAGTTTACCCCATTAATGTATCACTGTGTTCTGAGATTGTTACTAGATTGTGTTTAAAATAAAACAGGCTGCTATGATGGAAAATGGAACTGTGGTTCATTTCAAAAAATACTTACTTGAATGAAAGTCAATGAGCATAGGGTGCCTGGGGGGCTCAGTGGGTTAAAGCCTCTGCCTTGGGCTCAGGTCATGGTCTCAGGGTCCTGGGACACCCCATCGGGCTGTCTGCTCGGCAGGGATCCTGCTTCCTCCTCTCTCTGCCTGCCTCTCTGCCAACTTGTGATCTCTCTCTCTGTCAAATGAATAAATAAAATCTTTTTAAAAAAATCAATGAGCACATATGTAAATTCTGACTGTCGGATTTTGGGTAAAGACAGTAAAGACTGGAAGTGATACATTTTTCATACATAATATAGATACATGAATCTTATTCACGTATTTGACTATGTTTTTCTGCAACAAATTCAAGACTTTGCACTGATAAAGGCCTCCGGAATAATAAAGAGTAAAATAAGGCCTTCTCTTACATCACCGCATGTAACCGCATGTGATGCGTATGATGAAAATCGGGGACTTAGCCCTGATCCAATGGTAATTCTCTATCTAGTGACCTATTCAGATGCTGCTGGTGATAGGAATAATGTCTGGTATTATCCGTCAGTTGCTTTGTTTCTTGAGTTTTTTCTTTTTAATCTAGAGTAACTCCTGAGTTTTTCCTGTTATGTCCTGACATTGACACTTTTGAAAGAGTGCAGGTCAGCTATGTTACTGAATGCCTTCATTTTGAGCTTATCATCATGTCTGCTGGTTAGGTTCTTGTTATGCAATTGAAAAAAAAAAAAAAAAAAGACTGCTTTTACAAGAAATGTACTTTTCCCTTGACTCAAGGTAGGTAGTTTAAGGGAAGATGGATAGCTGAAATGTGTTGGAAAGCTTTCAAGATGAAATTCTGATTTTCTCTAAGGGGAATGATTTTGCTGAGGAATAAAAGAATTATATAGGCTAGGCATCTTTCTTCATTTTATCTGTATTCCAAGCTGAGAGCATAGAGTGTGATATATCACTAAAATATATCTTTTGGCTTCATACTTTTTATTTGCCCTCCCTTTGCCCTTTTTCCGTGCCATCAATTTTTTGGGAAAACCATGTCCTTTCTGGTAGAATATCTACATTCTCCAATTTCAAGAATGCTTATTACTCTTGTCTCTTAAAGTGGAATTTCTCTCAACAAAGTAAACAGCGCATGAGTAATAGAGATACCAAATTCTGGGCCCAATTCTACAACAGTTTGTTAAGCACTTGTCATTTAAGCTTCTAGCAAAAAATAACAGGTATTTGCAGAATTCACTCGAGACACGTTTTGCAAGGTTCTGATCATTTCTTTGGCTTAATCCCAGACTGATAGTCCCAGGAATTCCCTTAGTCATAGTGTGTCTGGTTTTCAGAAAAAGGATTGGCATAAGTTTCCTGTTTGTTTGTAATGACAACATCCCCCTTTTCTTGAGCTCCTGTCATATGTGAAAAACTATATAAATACCACCTGGATTTCTTGATCCTGCAGATCAGAACTTAGGAGCTAGGTAAACTTATGATCCCGTTCTCAGTTCTGCTTGTGTGTATGTGCATAAACTCCTTGTGTCCCACCTTTCTTATTTATAAGATAATGATAATTGTTAGATTTGCTTCAGACAGACTGGTGAGGATTAAATATTATAAAAATTAAGTGTAGGTCAAAATCTTCACATGGTGCCTTGCGTGTAGTAAATTCTCAATAATTGCTATTAGTTTTCAGTACCCTCATTGTGCAGATGACGAGACTGAGGGTCAAAGAAGCTAAATCTCTGGAATAAAGTCTCCCAGCTCCAGCGTGCAATGGTCACGTCATTTCCATAATACCACATTGCCTTGTTTTGAACAATTGAAAAGAAAGTGTTCTGGAAAATAGTTGATTACACAGATTTGTTTCCAGTTGGGTAGCTCTGGAGGTTCTGAGATGAAACCCATCAATGCTGAACGTAGGTTTTTTGGTCTATCCTGGTACTACTGGATCCTTAGACCACCATTTTAGTGTTGTGAAGAGGATCTTGGCTGAAATTAAGATCATTTTTCAAATGCAATATTGAAAGAAACTACTCGAGCGAATGTTTTAAAGGAATCAAGATTTTTAAAATACAAACAGTTTTAATTAAAAACTTAAGTTTCAGTTACGCGGTTCAGTTATTTGTGCATGCAAATTCCTGACTTATTCTCATAAAGATAAAACTTAACAAATACTTGCAAGATTATTTTAAGATTTTGAATTTGCTATGAAATGTAACAGGGGATTTTTGTGCAACACTCTGAAGCCCTGTCTGCCCTTTCAGTGACGTCTTTGCTTCCGAGTAGGAGAGATGGGAGATGGTGGATTCTGCATGTGCTCTAGGTCCCGAGCACAACGATTGAACAAGAGTGCTGTGCACTCGGGGGCCCCGTGTCTCTGGTCGTGGTGTAGCACCGAGCAATGAAAAGCGCCCCCAAACTACCATGCTACCTGCTGGGGATCAACCAGGATATTTGGTTCCATGAGGCTCTGTAGAGGTCTGCTTGAATTGGGGCTTGATGGTGCCACTCCCTCCTCATGAACTAGAATAATTGTATGCAGCCTATCGAGGAGAGGAGAGGACAGGCAGACTACAGCATCATCATGGCCGGCCCGTGAAGGCACATCCTCTCCTTCCTCCCTGACTCGATGTCAGAAGAACCTGTTTTGTTCCTGGAAGATTACCCAACGTAAACATGTTCTCTTGTGGTCAGCGGATAATAAGACACCTCCAACAAATGAGTGATAAAGGTAGAGAATTAGACTGAGATGATGTTATAGGACGAAACTTCTCTGATTGGCTCAGTCATGTCCTCCAAGGTCCGTATGCTGTACTGTGATTCCTGGTATTGGAGAGTGTGGCTCTATTTAGGGAAAGGGTTTTTTAAGAGGTGATTAAGGGAGAATGAGATTAATAGTGTAAGCCCTACTGTGTCTTTATAAGAAGAGCTGAGGACACACGTGCACACAGAGGGAGGACCATGTGAGGCCACAGGGAGGAGATGGCCATCTGCAGACCAAGGAATGAGGCCTCAGGAGGAACCAGCCCTGGCCATGCTTGGATCCCAGGTATTTAGCCTCCAGGATGTGAGGATATATTTCTGCTGCTTAATGTGTCCATTCTGTGGCACTTTTTTCCCATGAGCTGCCTAGCCTAACTTCCTTCGTGGCTATTTTTATAAACACAAAATGATGTCATGTTTAAACCCCAACATGCTTAGGCACATGGGCATATCAACTGATTTTTTTTGATGGAATACTAAGCCAAATCGGGGGACAAAATCGGGGAAGCTGCTGCTAGAGATCGGTAGTAAAGGGGGCTCTCTATTCCTGTCCTTCTCCCTCGCCTTCTTTCCCCTACACTTGTGGCCTCTGAGGATGTTTTGCAAAGTCTGATAGTCACTGATATATAGAAGATGGCTGCACATTGCACTCTGAAGGCCAAACCTGGCCCCTCAGTTATCAGACGCCTGGGTGCAAGGCACTCAGTTGATTTGAGTGTCCTCTAAGGCTTCTAATTCACATTTGTAAAATACTACTCTGGCTTAGTATATTAAGGGAAGCCCATACGTCCTGGATATAGGACTGAAAGATCGCCATCACTAGGCCATCACAGACAGAGTTGCCCATTTGCACAAACCATAAGCAGTGCTCAGAGGGAGAAGATGCTTTTCCCATGAATGAAGGTCACAGTAGATCTGAGGTGGTAACAGCCCGAGCTCATGCAGTCTTCCATTCACGAGGCTGGTGCATCCCTCGTGTGGGTAAATGTAGAGACATTCATCTGGGGACCACCACTCTTGGAATGCCTGGAGCATCTCATCCTTCGTTGCGGAATACCAAGCCATTTGATGGTCAACATTAGAAATGTGTATGTTAACATCTCCTTGTATCTGGGGCAATAGATTAGTCACCTAGAACAGCTATTGCCCAGGACTACTGGGACAGAATGTGCTTCGTAATTGTGCCACCACTTTGGTCGCTAACACAATGGCTGACTCATAAATATTTCTCAAATGGAGTCCCGTGCTACCATGATAAAGTTTCCCCCTGAGGATGTTTCTATCTCGGTCCTCTGGGAGGAAGAGCTTGCCTTGATACTCAGGTAAGTGTTGTATTTCCTCATAAACCTCTACAGGGATTACATTCTGACTCTCAGCTGCCACATTCCATGAGCTACTTTAATGACAGTAATGGCGGCCCAAGTTCACAGTGAAATAACACACCTCCTGCAAAAGGACAGAGGAGGTGGACGCCGTAATAGCTGTTCTTCGATGTGTCAACTCAGAATGGGAGACAGGAAATTATACCGAGATTACGGTGATTGCTTTCTGGTGGTGGCCCCATAATTACCGTAGTAGAACAGTCCCTTCCTGTCTCTTGGTTCTAACTGAAAGCTCCAAGTACTTGAACTGAACACTCACCGCTGAACTCTATCCTCCATCAAAGCCAATTGAAAATGCCATTTTGTTTGCTCCTTTTTGCAAAAAGGCCCTGCTGTCATATAGCTCTAATGCCTTTGCACTACTTGTGCTGGGAGTGCTACAATTATATCTGTGCGAGTGTAGAATGGGCGGTAAGGGTAAAGAGGGATGGAGACAGAAATACCGGCTTTCAAATGCTGCCTCTGAGATAATCACCTTATTTGTCTTTGAGTTGATTGTGAAGAAGTTCAGGTTACATAAGCAGGCAAGTTACTATTTATCTGGCCGTCCTCAAATTCAAAAAATTCTGGAAATGCATACTTAGTAACAAATAATTCCATCAATGTCTCTTTCTCTTCTCTTTCAATTCCAATGACTAAATTTATTAATTTTCCATTTTGGTTAATTTACATCTAGACTTGACTATTTCTCGGCAGAGAGCTACTACGGAAAAGAAACAAAAAAAGAAACGATGCTTTGAGGTAGTCATTTGTTTGATATTGAATATTTTCTTACATAATGCTATGCTCCATCTTGTAAATCACTTAGGAATAGACTAACATGCACGTCTACACACATATATCTCCTTATTATTTATTTGAAAATCTGTCTGGCATTAATGGAAAAGATAAGGTATAAGGAAAAACAAGATAAAACCTTGTTTTCAATCATAAGAAGGCTATAATTCAATTCGCTGTTTTAAGTATTTTGAGAGGTTGTCATACTCTGTGTCAATATATTGCAATTAAATTCTGTTTCCCTGACGCTATAATTCATTTATACTGTGAAATCTCTTATGTTTCCTTAATTGATGAATTCTGTATTCATTTGAAATATACATGAATTACTTTTATTTATATTTGAAGTGCTACTGACTGAGTTTGGATTTTCATTTCCTTAAGTGGAAATCTATCATTTCATTAAAAGAGCAAAAATTTATTGGTTTGCAGTAATGATTGCACATAGGGCTGAATCACTTAGACGTTACACTATCCATAGCTAGGCTAGATTAAAGATGGTCACGGGTTTTGTGCAATTCTCCTCGTCAAATGATGGAGTCCATTTCCCAGCCCCATGAATTAGGACTGACTTCATGACTTGTTGTCACCAATAGCATGGAAAGGAGTGATTAATGTTCCAAGCCTGGACTTCTAGTATTCCAGCAGTTTTGCACTTTCACTCTCTTTGAACACTGTTGCTGTGAACAAGCCCATGCTTAGCTTCCTGGAAGAAGTGAGCTCAGATAGGCAGAGGCTCAGGGTCAGATCAGCAACTTTGCTGTCCCAGCTGAGACCCCGAAAAGTTGACTGATCCCAGATATGCCGCAAGCGATCGACATGAGCCATCTCTGTTGAGCCCTGTCCAAATTAAGAACTCACAATAGTGTGAGGGTGTAGACAATTCCCGTTTTAAGCCATGGAATCTTGAGCATGTTACTCTGCAGCAATAGATGACTGAATATGCTCTACCAAACCTAATCAGAAAATTCACGAAACAGATCAGTATAAAGGGTGACAAAAGGTAGTGACACTGAATTCAGTCATCAGCTAATGTAGAAATTCCACTTATATCCTAATTGCTGTGTTCTTTGTAGAGGAAGGTAAGTTAAAATTTTTTTTCAACATCAACAGCTTGGTCAGATAAACAAATGTTTTCTTGATGCCAAGTTTCGAGAAGGATTTGTCTTGTGAACAGTTTATATATACCAACTGTGTTAAAGAAAATACAAAGATTTTTTTTTCTGTCTCATACTAAAAAAAAATAATGAATAGACAAAGGGAGTTAGTCTAATGTGAATGTGATAAATCTTTCCAGATACCTATTTTGATCAATTTTCCAACTAAGAAATTCTAAAGAATACATAAGTTTCACATGGCCCGTAAACCACTTTTCACAACGTGTCTCTAATTCAAATTGTGTTTCATGTTAGCAGTTACAATCTAAATTCATGTTTGCACAATGTGTCCATGGACGCCTTTACTAGGATTGTTCTCGAAGGTAGTGAAGCTCAGGGTCTAGTATTGAAAGGAGGCTCCTTATTTCCATGGCTCTCAGCGTAGGACATCCTTCCAGGTGTTGTCCAACATCCAACTGTAATGAAGATGTCTCATGAAATTATAACTCTCACAGTGTATGCAGTTACTCATCTGAGAGTTCCTATTTCTGTGACTTGAAGCAGGAAGAGAGTATTTTGGCTCAGTAAATACCATGTTTGTTGTTGGTAGTTAGTCAATTCAAATGTTAAAGCATTGGTCCATTGGGTGTTGTCTGCTGGTTGTTTCAACATAAAAGCATCTGTTGCTTGTTTGAAATGTAAAAGTGTAACTTTATCATAGGTACATAGTTCTGGTTTTAAGCATCATGGTCTCACTAGGTAACTGTCAGGATGAATTTGATGTGACGTGTACCCCATGCAGCACATAAAACTCGTTGAATGATTCATCGGCTGTAAGCAAAGCTTCGTAGTATCTACAGTACCATCGTTGAGCTCTAATTTCTACTTAGAATTTTCCATCAAATTCCAGTGATCCTTGAGGTATAGACATTGGCATCATACTCTCATTCCTTACCCGTCTTGTATGCACACTTTTCATGACCCGACTCCGTAGCTCCTGCCGACATTGGCTTCACGTCCGCTCAGTTCATCTCTGCTACTTGGTTTTGCCCAGTGTATGTCAACACTGTGCCTTGGCAGAGGCTGGTGAAATCTATGTGCTCTCCTGCTCATCTGCCCCACCCTGAGAGCACTCCAGAGCTAGATAGAGCTGGTTGGGACCACTATCCCACCTGATAGCCAGGCCACTGCAGGCTGTGTGAATGACCTCAACAGGCAGCCCAAGAACTGCCCATCTGCACCCAATCTAAGTGCCCAACCGACAGCCTCAGGAGTGTGTCTGGTGTGTGACATGGTAATGCTAGACTCCTGATCTTTTCTCACGTTTGCCCTTGTTTAGTTCACAACACATTGAAATCACCCCACAGGAAAAGAATAGAGAACAGAATGTGGCTCTTCCTTTTCCCCTTTACAAAAGTGGTCATGCAATCAAAGCACTGTCTGGCTAGTTAGCTGAAGTCATTATTAGTTAGTTATAGAGCATCCTCTGTCCCATCTTCTATTATCCTGCTAATGATTGTAATCATGATGACCCTATCAGAGGGACAGAGTTCAGCTGTGTTTTGGGTCACATGAGATAAGATCACAGCTAAGAGAAACATCAAGATAAAAAGTGGGTTCCCAGGTTATCACTCTTGAGGCATGCCTGCATTACTCCATCCTTGCACCCTCTGGATGGTATTGACTGATAAAGTAGGAAAGTCTTTGGAAAAAAAAAATCTTCAAGTACACGTAATTACACCAGGAAATTGGCTGAATAATCGAAACCAACATAGAATCCATGTTTTTGGCACTTATATTGTTGCCAGAAGGATAAGGCAATCTAATGGACTTTGCCTGTGGTCCCAAATAGTAGGGCTGCCTAACATTGGAACAAAGGAGCCCTATGTTCAAATGCCAACCTGGCTGTTTATGATTTGGGAGAATGTAGGTAAGATCTTTAAAAATCTCAGGGCATCAGCTTCCTCCTCAAAACCCGGGGTTATTAATATTACTTCCATAAGAGTGTTGCTTAGAGAATTAAATCTGGAGGTACATTTAGAATGCTTAGCAGAACACATGGAAAATATTTTACTATATTATCATTATTATTAGTAAGACTGCTTACTGCTTATATAAGCCTAAAAGATTGGGAACAGTACTTTATTGAGAATAAAATTTGTGTAGAATTCTGATAAGTTATGCAGGGTAGTCACGAATCACCGTGTTTGTGACACAGAGATATGCCTCTTTTTGAAAGCGGTGCAGATGGTTATTTTTTTGTCCTAGTAGACTCATGCCCAAGGGATTAGAGGAAGCAGGACAAGGATTTAGGTGTCTTGTTTGAAACAAGTGGGGAAAACAAGGGGGAAGGAGATCATCCAGAGAGATACTCGGTTAGGCTGATTAATCATATTAATAACAACACTCCAGGTAATGTTGATGCTGCCATATCATTAGTGATTTTTGGACTTACAGGAAGAATTTCAGAGCTTTGAAATCACCAACTTTTGGCATATTTGAAAGCACAATTCCAATGATAAAAATAATTATACTTTAGGAGAAAATGTGACAATGCAGACACGTGAAAAAAAGAAAAAAATACAAATATTTTCAGAGCATAAATGTTTTGCGTATTGTCTCCCAATCTTTCTTGATGTTTAAAGCAGAAGCACAAACAAAATTCAAAATCACTTCAAGAAACTAGTTCTTCTTTTTCCCTTTTTTTAAAAAGAAAACAAGGTGTTACTTCACAGTCTCTGACACAGGAAGCTAAACAATGAAATCTGAGATTGCAGACACAACATTCCATTTAAATATCCAAGCTTTTATTTGTACCCTTGCAATTGAATCCTTATCTACTGAAATGTGAGAGGAAAGTATAAGCAGGTGTGTAATATAATATTATATTAGTCGTCGGCTATCCATTAGTAAGTTGGAAATATATTAATGAAATAAAATCAACTTTATCATGAATAAAAATAAAGGTGCATTTTCTGGTGTCTCTACCCCCAAGAAAAGCCCAACTCTGAAATCTGCTTTGGTTTTAAGTTTATGGGTACTCTGACTTAAGGAAGGGAAATTTTCAAATGATCTCATAATGCTTCATCTCAGCACAATCCATGGATCTTTGTGGTAGAAACAAACTTGATTTCTTGATACCAATTTTAATTAGGTGCATAATAGTTGGCTGTTAGTGTCATAGTTATACGTAGAGTCCTTGTAGGTTATGGATCCAAAAGGGGGTTGGATGCAATGAGGTCTAAGCATAGGTGGAAGGCTGTTGGAAAGCTACATGGGTAATCGCCCATGTGGGATTTAAAGTTGGCTCTGCATCCTGGATTGGAGTCGATTTCCTGAATGGAAGTGAATCTGTTGGGTTCCTTGAAAAACTACATCTTTCCTTGGAGTCATACACCCTGAGTCATGCCAGACACTCCTGGATGTCTTAACTGATTGACAGCGACCCATCAGCTCAGCGATCCAGCTCTGAATGGTTCTGGGATTGGCGATACGCAGCCCAGGATTGGAAACCTTTAAGCAGATGAAGGAAATGGCTAGCGAACCACTTCTGTAACTCTGGACCTTAGCCATATTAAGAAAAGAGAAGGCTACTTATCAATTTTACCACCTGTGGCCTGTAGAGGCCACAAAATGATGGGGCAGAATCCTACAAAGCACGTGCCAAACACACGAATTCCCCTTTGGATTCTCCGTAGAGTTCATTTCTAGAGATACAATAGAAAATAGCAGAGTGATGAATCAGTGCCGGGCAGATCCTGTGTCTTAACACACAGAGGGATGACTGGTAGTCTGCCAGATGATGGAGGAATTCCCCTTCAAATGATGGCTGTAACTGCCATTGACAAACAGATCTTAAAAATACAGAGAGGGAGGTCCCAGATCACTGCCTTGCAGAGAACTCATCACCACATTTTCTTTCCTAGAAAAGACCTCCTTTTTGCCATGTATTAATTAAGCACTTACTTGAGTCATTATGTCTTTGCCATCAGCATGTCATGATTCTAGCACTTCCGAATTGGTGCCCACCCACTGCATTGAAATTTCACCTTTTTTTTTTTTTTTTTTTTTTACTTCATTCAGCCAGATGACTGATCTTCTCTACAACTGCATACAAGCATTAAAATATGAGTTGCTAGCATGGTTTAAGGGGATTTCTCACACCACCTACCAGTGTTTCACCAGGGAACCCGGTTTTATTTCCAGAATGTGCCATTTGCTCCGTGCAGATAGATTTGTGAAGAAGAAACATGACCACTTCCCTGCCCACAAATTACATTGCCTCCGTGGTTGGCTCTTCTATTTGGTTGTTTTGTTGCTGTTGTTGTGCTCTCCCTAAGGGAACGATTTTACTGTGTAAGTCTGGGTCTGGGCTTTGAAAAAGTATGTGGAAGAAAAAGGTAACAGGTGTGTTCATCCCAGCATAAGCGTTACATGCTGTCAGTGACCAGGCATCGGCCCTTTACGGATAGGAATCTCCTCATTTACTCATGCTCCACAGTCCCTTTTGGGGTTTTCATCGCCCTGCTCGCCCACACAGTTTAAAGGAAATCATATTAAATGCGGGGATTTTGGGCATGCTTCCATGCACAGGGTGAGGAGAAGACGAACTCATTTAGGCAGTGTTCAAACAGGTGGGGATAATGTGAACTGAAACCCAGAGTCGGTTGCCTCACCGACTCGAACCACAAGGCATCTTTACGAAAGGCAGCATCTTGATGTTGAAATAATTGAAAGTCGCATGATGGAAGAAATGGCTGTAGGCTATTGATTTCCAGAGGGTAGATTTAGATCTAAGAGGCCTACGCCAGGAGGCAGAGATAACAATAGATGTTAAAATATGCTAGGCGTGAGAATTCTAAATATGCTGTTTTATTAATATTGTGATGTATGTTGAGTTTTCCAGGTATCTAATTGTTTCCTCATAATAGTAATTTCATTGCCTTTCATGGTGTCTGCCTCCTAAGATATGTTCAGTAAGTAGTATTATTGTTAGTTCTTGATGTTGGTATTGTTATTTTATTATTAATTCACATTTTCTCTAGGTATTAATAAAGTCTTGGCAGACACAGATCATACATCACTTGCTGACTTCACTATTGTCAGCACTAAGGTCATTCCTGCCACAGTAGACACTCCGTTAATACCTGTTTAGTAATAAAGAAAAGCAACGCAATGAAAGCCACATATTCTTTTTGGGTCTAATGGTTGAATAAATATAAAAAGACACTGGAAACCATGTAGAGAAAGCAAGATATAATTACGTTAGGAACCGCTGTGAAACAGTCACAAATATTGAGCAATACATTTAGTCCCGACAGAGTTTTTTTTGTAAATCGAAGGAGGCCTGTTGCCAGCTTTCAGCGTGTATTGAAAAATGGAGACGTTCACAACAATGTCATCGAGGTCCCTCAGGAGGGGCCCAGGTGCTTCTATTTAGATGTGTCGGACAACATGAAATACCCAAAGGACTTTTAGAAGAGCAGTGTTAGAGCTAAAGACGTGTCATTTTAATCTAACAGGAAATGTAGATCCTTTTTTCCTTTAATAAAAATGTGTGTGATATAAGAAGATTTCCTTACATAACTAGATACTGAAGAGCAGTGACCATTTGGTAGACAAGTATTTGAGTGAATTAGTTTATACTCTCTATTGGATATGAGTTTGCTAGTTCATATGCTAATCTACGTATGAGTAGGCAAGTCTACAGACTTCGCTAGATGTGGATAAGCTAGTCTACAGAGTCAATGCGTATTGATAAGCAATTCTATAGACTTCACTGGGTATGAGTAAGCTAGTCTGTAGACTTCACTGGGTATGGGTAAGCTGGTCTGTAGACTTCACTGGGTCTGAGTAAGCTAGTCTGTAGACTTCACTGGGTCTGAGTAAGCTAGTCTGTAACCTTCACTGGGTACGGGTAAGCTAGTCTGTAACCTTCACTGGGTACGGGTAAGCTAGTCTGTAACCTTTACTGGGTATGGGTAAGCTAGTCTGTAGCCTTCACTGGGTACGGGTAAGCTAGTCTGTCACCTTCACTGGGTACGGGTAAGCTAGTCTGTCGCCTTCACTGGGTCCGGGTAAGCTAGTCTGTCGCCTTCACTGGGTCCGGGTAAGCTAGTCTGTAGTCTTCGCTGGGTCTGAGTAAGCTAGTCTGTAGTCTTCACTGGGTATGGGTAAGCAAGTCTGTAGACTTCACTGGGTATGGGTAAGCTGGTCTGTAGACTTTACTGGGTACGGGTAAGCTAGTCTGTAGCCTTGACTGGGTACGGGTAAGCTAGTCTGTAGTCTTCGCTGGGTCTGAGTAAGCTAGTCTGTAGTCTTCGCTGGGTCTGAGTAAGCTAGTCTGTAGTCTTCACTGGGTATGGGTAAGCAAGTCTGTAGCCTTCACTGGGTATGAGTAAGCTAGTCTGTAGCCTTCACTCGGTATGGATAAGCTGGTCTGTAGCCTTCACTCAGTGTGGATAAGCTGGTCTGTAGACTTCACTCTGTATGGATAAGATGGTCTGCGAACTCCATTGGATATGTGTGAGATAGTCTGTAGACTTTGTTGCATATACATAAGGTAGTCTACATTCTCTACTGAGGATGAGCTACTTTATGGACTTCACTCCATATAAGTAAACTAGTCTGCAGACTCCACTGGATGTGGGTAAGCTATTCTGTAGACTTAACTGGATTATGGGTAAACTAATCTACAAGTCCATTAAAAATAGGAGATCTAGTCTATAGACTTGACTAGGAATAAGGAAACTTGTCTATATACTCCATTCTGGCCACGCATAAGCTAGTTTATAGACTTCCCTGGGTGATATGTGTCCAGTAGCCTGTGGACTTCTTTCGTAGAAACAGAACCGTTTACATGAGGAACAAATGCACAAGGCAATGTGGCAAAGTGTCAGGGTGGGCCAGTCCTCTTGAACACAGAATCCCGGATAATATAGCCACAACATTTTCCACTGAGCACAGGCTTCCTTCTGTCTTCCTTGTGTTCTTACAACCACCAAGTGCAAAATTAAGGAAAATAGAACAACGTTGTAACTGGTGCTTGCTCATCGTTAAGGAGCTAATTCTTTTTTTTTTTTTTTTTTTTTAAGGAGCTAATTCTTGACGTTGCTTCTAGTTGCATGTAATAGTTATAACCGATGACGAATATTAAGTCATGAGAAGTCCTTTGGCTGTTGGAGTCTCAGATAAATCTCTCTGAATGTGTGATAGGTTAGGGAATGATCCTTAGAACTCAGAATGATTAATTGCGTTGAGGGTTTAGAAATACCTAAACCATTTGGAATAATCATTCACAGGATTCTAAATAAGCATCCTGCTAACTCAAAGGTTTTAATAGAAGACAACGGCACGTTTAAATACTCAGCTGCTTCTTTAACATAGGTATTCTACCAATTTAGTTTTTTTAAATATCTGTAACAATTTGATTAATACATTCTATATTGCTAATTAAAAGGATAGCAAGTCATGAATTAGACGTTTAAAAGTCACATTCTAAAATTTTGATTGTGTGAGTCATAACAAAATATTTTCTCTGACAAACTGAAAGAAGAGTAGACAGAATAAAGGTAAAGAAACTGTATTTCGATCATTGCCAGGGTCTAAGGAAAAGTCAGGAAAATCGCAGCGTTTATTTCATTTTTCACAAATGATTCCTAGTAATGAGGTGTGTTCTTTGGCTAAGAAATGACAAGTTATTTACACCTCTGTTTAGATGCGTGCCATCATGGCATTTTAGATGCTCCAGTCTATGAGTCTGGGGCTCCCTGATCGTGTCAGCAGCCAGCTGCGCAGCTCATTACAATAGGCAGGGATAATGCAGATGGGAGAGTTTATAATGCAGCTGAACAAGGGATTTGTTTTATGTAAAACTGCATCCTGGACTCTTTACTAAACAGAAATTATTATTCTATTACCTGCTGCAGAGAGATGGAAGTTGTTTGAAATACAGTATACCTATTACATGTTGGAATTAAGCGTCTTTTATGGCATCGACGTATTCCAGGGATGGAGAGAGTCCAAATCACTGCACTCATTTCGGGGCTTCACTGAGCCCTGACACATCAATTTAATATGTGAATTTAAGCAATTCAAGGCTCCCACCATATAATACAGGGACAAAGTCCTGCTTCAGACTTGGAAAGATAGTTACGAAAAACCGTTACGATTTAGGAATAGGAGAGATTACAGTGGTTAGCAAAGTGGTATGAAATATTCTAGAACATTCTCCATTTTTAGGTTACCGCATTCTAATTATGGAGTGAAGTTCACTACAAATGTGCTGGGCAGGTTCCAGTTATTGTTTTAGAGCTCACGTTGGTATACTTTATCCAGTATGTATGTAGCGACTGTAGAGACACAGCTCATTTTTCCCCAACCACGTTTCTACCATGTTGTTTCTTATGAAAAACAGAAGTTGTTACAGCAACATGGATATTCACTGGATGTGGGCTGTCCTGTCTTTTAGGCACTTAGTCCTAAAATAATGCTTCCTTTTCTCTCTTTTTCATATGTAACAGAAACATACCTTAGGGCTTTTTAGAATTATGTGCTTTTTCAAGTGCAAAGATAGAAGGCATTCTTTTTATGCAAATTATCATAAATACTGCCATAAAATCTTTGAATCATTTTTACCTCTGATACTTTATACTGCAAAGAGTGTGTTTCTAAGTCATATTACAGTGGGTTCCTGGGTGGCTCAATTGGTTAAGCATTGCCTTGGGCTCAGGTCTTGATCCCAGGGTCCTGGGATCCCCATGTCAGACTCCCTGTTTGGTGGGGAGCCGGCTTCCTCCTCCTCTTCTCTGCGCCCCCTTCATTCTCTTGCTCATGTCTCTGTTGCTATCTCTGTCTCTCCCTCTCTCTAAAACAAATAAATAATATCTTTAAAAGACAAAAGTTTTTTAAAAATCTGATTACAGGTCTGGTCTTGTAATCAAGTCATAAAAAGAATGCATCAAAGAAGGATTTGACGTCAGGCAGTTTTGATTGTGTCTGTTTTACAAAAGTAAGAGGAATTTGAAATACTTTTAACTTCATCTCTTTGGTGTTTTAAATGGAAAATGATGGTATTTAGAAAAGGAGATCAAGGTATAAAAACCTTATAGCTTGCCTCTCAAAAATGTGAAATAAGGTATGAATGACTTACATTTGGAAAGGTTATTTCTCCTTGACTTCATTTGGCCTGGACATTCTCATTCTCAGACACATAGTTTTTGAATGGCATTCTTTAGACATTCTTGCACACAAGAATTTAAAATCCCTATTACAGAGTAATTATTATTCTGTGATTAAAGATCCCTATTTCAGGACACGTTCATTGCAGAGTCAGTTTTAGTAGATACTGCACATGTAATAATGCAGTTAATGAAAATTTTGTTCTCTCCTGGGATGATGTGACAAAATTTGAGAAATTGTCCCCTTGGTTCTGCCATTTTCCTATCTTAAAAATGAGATGTCAGTAATGAGCTATTGAGTTTTGTTAGTACTATGGGTGACCGTCTTGCTTTCAGCCAATCTTAGGGGGAGAATTACCATCCAAGAAGTTGTCCATGAATAAGCAATAGCCATTTGGTAAAGCCATATCACAGCTATGTCCCTTCGTTTCATCATAGTTAGGAATTCATGTCTGAATTTTCTTCTGCCAGTATTCTGGCATCAGTGGGATCGGGAGAAAACTAAGGGGGCATTAGGGAGAAATTCCACACTTCAGTGAAGTAAATAAATGGGGTATTGTGTCCTTTGTCTTTGTGACCGCTTTTGCAGGTGGTCAAAGCACTTGTTGTAGGGAGGAATTTTAACAATGCCAACTGGGTTCCCATAAATGTGGGGTGTAGTTAAAGGGAGACTCATTTAACTGATGAACTCAGAAGTCTTTCTTTAGTTTATGTCCTCTCATAAGTAACCAGGTAGTGAAATAATACTTGATGTACAGTGGAAGCACGCATGTATATCATATTTATGATATGAAAGTGCATATCTCAAAGATATGACGTGTATTTATATAATGTGTATGTTGACATGTATATATGATATGAATACATATACGTATATCTGCATAATACTGAATACTGCCTACCCCAATATTGTAAAGTGTTTTTGGTAGTATGTTTGTTATACCTATTTCAGCTTAGACTTCTGTTTCATTTTATTTCATTTCTTCTTTCTCTTTGTCTCCCTCTCCTCCTTCTCCATTAATTCCAGCAAATTCAGTTAAGATTTGAGAGGGTCAGAGTCCTAAAATGATATGATAGTGAAGTCTAAACATGTAAAAAGATTCTCAAAGAACTGTAGAGCTTACTTTTTACATAATATGTAGAACTTATTTTTTATATCATACTTTTTACATAATATTTTAAATAACGGATTGGGTTATTTGCTCAAGTTCAATTAAGCCGACTCATTGTTGCATCAGGAATGAAAACATATTTACAGGTCCATTTCACCCTAGACTCAGGGGTCAGCATCTGAACAATTCACCTTATGCTGTACCTGCTTGCGATTTAATAGAAACGTATCCATCAGAACGGAGGTTATGGAAGATTCATACACACCCTTATTAAATTGACAGCCATATGCATTCATAGCACCTTACATAAAAGAATATGCACAGTCCCTATAAAGAGTGTTACCGCTCTTTCTCCATGTTGACTTTTGTTTATTTTTGTTTGTTTGATTGTTGTTTTATTTTGTTTTGTTTTCACATAGGCAGATCATCTTAAAGTATGCAAGAAAAGTTCTGATTCTCTGGGAGGCTTGCATTTGCATGATTTTGAAAGAGTAACCATCATCTTCATGAAATGCATCAGATTAAATTCAGCCTTCCCATTGATTAGGTTGCCAGTGATTTTCCGTATTTTCGGTAGCTCTCTTCTAAGAGGGGGTTAAGGGGCATCATAAACCCACTGAAATCCTGTTTGAAACGGAACGGCTAACTGTGAGCTTAGGGTTTGCATGGTTAAATTGCCCTGTTTCTTTGAAATGCACACATGGCACATCGGGCCGTGTTCTTCCCTAGAAACCTTGAGGTAAGGAGCTCTGAATGTTGACGCGGGCGGTCCCGCCAAAGGCATCACGTTGTGGGAAAGCAGAAGGTCAGGCGCTTCAAAGAAGAACCCGGCTTTCAAGTGTGGTCGGGTGTCAGATGATGAGCATTATTTAATAATGACCGAGGCGGGAGCACTCAGGTGAATGGCTCAGATCTTTTATCAAGAGCCTTCGAAGACATTTTATTCTGAAAAAGTCTAAAGATGCAGAGAAGGGATTCGTGAAATGCCCCTCGTTTGTCTTATGTGTGATTTTAACATTCTAGACTCTGTTTTGAGGACAAAGGATTTTTAAAAGCCAGCATTTTTATCTAAAAGATTTTTAAAGGCAGGCAAAAAAAAAAAAAGGAAACATGCTTTCAGTCATATATACTATATTTAACTAATTTGTATTGTCCTTTAGGGACTATCATTGCCGGGTCTAAATTTTATAATATTGATACTGACATTTAAAGAAATGAGTATTTGCAGATTAAAAAGAAGTTTGCATTTGAGAAATTCACCTCATCTTTTTTTCTTCTACTTTTCCTTCCCCAAGTGCTAATAAAAGTTGAAATTAATTTTTAGAACACAGATTTTGTTCTTCTTGTTGCTACCGTGAGCATCTTTTGTAGCCATGGTATTTCATACTATTTTTGAGACTTTTATGATGCTTATGGGGGATATGCAGGATAAAATAACTTAATATGAATTTTTCTGTTTTTTTCTGAAAATTTCAACAGGTGGCTTATCAAAGGGAGGCTTCGTTGTAATAACATTTTACTATGGTGCATTATTAGCAGATGATGGTGTGAGATGTTCATTTCTGTCACAGTCAGAAAAACCATTTCCTTGCTGTGCTCTCAATTTCACTTAAATCTTATGATTTCGTGTTTTGAACAAACACCTACTTAATTTCTGGTGCTCACTTCTTGCCCTCAACAGCCCGATGCCTAGCGGCTGCGATGATTAATGCGTGTAGCCGTGGCCAGGGGACTGTATTCAGTCAAATCTTAACTTGCGGATGGCTAAAGTCACTTGGAGTGTAGCAACATTTCCCCATGCATTAAAAAAATATTGGCGAAAAGAATTAATCTCCTAGAGCTGAATACTTTTTTTCTTTAAATCACAACCACAGAGGTTCTTGTATTGCTTTCGGCATAGACACAAGAATCAGTTTGAGGAAGCCGCACATTTTCACATATTACTCGACTCTCTGTGAAAGAGGAATTAAAATGTAGAGTGACGTGCAGATTCCCGCGATGCTCCTGAATCCTGCAACGTCTTTGAGTATTAGTTTTAGGGACATGACTGGGTGAGTTGGGAGCAAACACACATTCTGCACAAATGTAATTTCTGCGATCACGGCTGTACTGCTGGGGGAAAGGCATCAGTCGCTGAATCTGATGGGCATCTGCGGCTAGGGGTTGAAGTCGGCCTGCTGCGTCAGGCACATCGCGGATATTCCCCTCAGCCAGATGGCTCATGGCAAGCTTCGCTCACCTCTGTTCGCTGCCCCAGGCTTCTGTATGTCTGGGCCAGCGTTGCAGCTTTACACCGAGACAAATGTCCCTTGCCCACATAAAGCTTGTGTCTACACTGACGGCATGGCTTGCCATCCTAGCTGGGATCTGCCACGTGGCTCCGTTTCCTGCATCCTCCCTGTATCTACACGTATAGGGACTCCTTGTGGCTAACTCCAGCCATCACTTATTCATAAGGCTTGGAAGGGCTTGGGCTCCTGTCACTTGATCTCGCCTCCTGCCTATTCTAGGTGTATGTGATTTTCCCCTGAGTCGGGCTTCAGGCCCTGAGCATAGTCACCCCCTCAGAATAACCCCACCCCCAGCAGGCTCCCCTCTGCCCTCCTCTGCCGTGCATGGGCTCTTCCTGAAAACCAATATTTGGAGCTCTGCGGTCACAAGGATACACCTGCCTGCCTGGAATGGAGCCTACATGCTAATGTCTCCTTGTGCACCTCATTTAGCCAGACATCCTCGGCTCATCTTTAAGCTGATGACCCTGAAGTGAGAGCACATCCTCACTCTAATGCACGAAAGCCAACTCTGTAGAGCTGGAAAATTCAAAGTTTAAAGGGCTTATGTCTGGCATTTCAATAAAGGACATCTATTTAGTCCTACACAGATAATTGTCAATAAATCAAGGCTTAAAAGTCCTTTGAAACCTATGGGAAGCACACAATCTTATTTGAAAGGATCTTTTTAAGATCAATAGGACCAAGATGGACAAGACCCAGAATACAGGCACACCCACACATATGCATGGTATTAATGTGACATAAACATGTACTATAAAATGAAACAATAATTATTTGTTAAAAATGAATATGAATTAACCCTGAAGTCACAGAGGTGTCAAATACATGCCTGTAAGTAGCATCTACATTGTGAACATCAAAAAGCACACAGTGTAATCACGTGTATGGAGTGGTTAAATTGACAGAGCTTTCCATGATCCATTTACAGAATGCTTTGTGATGATTCTGCTGAGAAGTCCGGGGAGAACATGACGGTGGGTTTGGGATGGGGCATGGGGAGCAGGCAAGATCACTGCTTGCATTAGCAGGAACTTGGCCAAAGCCCAAGAACCAGTCCATGTGTGGGGCTCCTTTGCTTCCTCCAAAAGTCCCTTCCTGCTTTACTGGACCTCATGAGGTTATGATGTGGTTCTGACTCACTCAAGGTGTCCCACCTCTTCTGCCTGCTCGGTGCTGGTGGCATACCTGAACGTAGACACACGACTGAAATGATGTCAGCGTAGTAGGTCATGCCCAAACCTGGTAGGACATCCCAGTTAGCTCTGGATTGTTTGAAGATTCCCCATTACAGAGCTCTACCTCACAGAGAAGGTAGTCAGATCGCTGTGGAGAATCACAAATCCAAATGTAGGGACGAGGTCCAGGGTCTGGCTGTGGTTTGGTATCTGGCTGTGGTTTAATTCATCTCGTTGTCTCAGTGACCTCCTCCATCCATAGTGGCTGTTACCTCTTATCTAATCAACCTGCACCAGTAGTACATTGGCTGAAAGGCTTAGGAGACCAGTCCAGGTTTCCAGTCAAAATGTGCATTCAAATGAGTCTGGGCAGCCACATCTTGGAAATGGACGAATATCCCCAGTGTCATGAGAGAGCACAGGATGGTCCAGGACCCTCGGCTTTGGGTTCAGACCCCAATTCCAATACTGGCTTGGTGTCCTCCTGAAAAATTCATGTCTCACTTTCTCTCTCTCTCTCTACAAATTCCTTCTTACTTCAGTGTGTTTCTGTGAAGGTGAAATATGCAGGAAATGTTAAAACAAAATTCACAGCACCTACTCAATGAATATTAGTGACTCACTGATCCCCATCACAGACTTGAAGAAGTGAGCTGAGACCGTCAACTCTGTTTTTATTTTTTTATTTAAAAAAATTTTTAGGGCTCCTGGGTGGCTCAGTGGGTTAAAGCCTCTGCCTTCAGCTCAGGTCATGATCTCAGGGTCCTGGGATCGAGGCCCGTGTGGGACTCTCTGCTCAGCAGGGAGCCTGCTTCCTCCTCTCTCTCTGCCTACTTGTGATCTCTCTCTCTGTCAAATAAATAAATAAAATCTTTTAAAAAATAACTTTATTAAAAAAAATTTTTTTTTAAGATTTTTATTTATTTATTTGACAGAGACATACACAGCACAGGTAGGAAGAACGGCAGGCAGAAGGAGAGGGAGAAACAGGCTCCCCCCTGAGCAGGGAGCCCGATGTGGGGCTGTATCCCGGGACCCTGGGATCATGACCTGAGCTGAAGGCACACACTTAACTGACTGAGCCACCCAGGCGCCCTCAACTCTCCTTTTAATATGAGAAAAATGAAATACAGTATATAATTTATTTCTTTTTCTTTAATATTTTTTCACGTCATTAAGGTTAACAGGGTACTTCTATGGCTAAACATTTCCTGTAAGTTTTCAGTGACCTTAAAGTGAATTATCATTTCATAAGCAAACTTCTTTAGGAACATTGGCTTGTATGTTCTAGAAAACACATCTTTCGGTCAGAAATTGGAAGGGGATGAAATCTGGAAATATTGCAAAGATGATTCCAGATCTCAGCTAACCTCTTTCCAAAATTGCAGCCACTCAGCATTTGATGACGTTAGGGGCCAAAAATCGTTGCATAAAGGTATCAGTGTGTGAGATGCTGCTCACTGAAAATCCCTCCAAGAGCAACAGTGAGCCATGATTAGTGCACAGCTTACAACAGTAGCAAGGCTTGCTTCCAGAGTATTTCACAGAAGGCCACAATCTGTGTTTTCCTGAGAAGCGCTGGGAGCTCCGAATTTCATTTAGCGCTGCCTAAAGTGAGTGTCCATGTCTCCTTTTTGTCTCCTCTCTTGGATAAGCTTGCACTAACAGCACAGCACAGCCCTCCAGGTGCACCGGCAGCCACTAAGCCGTACTGGCCTCCTTTCCGTGATCTCTTGACAGCTGCTTTGAGCAGCTGGCAGGCGTTTCCTCCACATCGGTGTCCGAGGGTCCACCTTGGTTGTTAACATTCTCCAAAGGAGGTGATCCAACCTTGGTATTTCTCCCCGGGTAGTTTTGTGCAAACCAGTCAGAATCCATGGCTTGAAAACTAGCTGCCACGTGATTTGAGAAGGCTTCGTGAGACTTCCTAAGGTATGAGGAGGCTTCGTGAGACTTCCTAAGATGGGATGACGCTTCATGAGACTTCCTCAAGTATAAGGAGGCTTCATGAGTATTCCTATGGTATGAGGAGGCTTTGTGAGACTTCCTAAGGTATGAGGAGGCTTCGTGAGACTTCCTAAGATGGGATGACGCTTCATGAGACTTCCTCAGGTATAAGGAGGCTTCGTGAGACTTCCTACGGTATGAGGAGGCTTCGTGAGACTTCCTAAGGTATAAGGAGGCTTCGTGACGCTTCCTATGATGTGATGAGGCTTCGTGAGACTTCCTAACATATGATGAGGCTTCATGAGACTTCCTAAGGTATGAGGAGGCTTCATGAGACTTCCTAAGGTATGAGGAGGCTTCATGAGACTTCCTAAGGTATGAGGAGGCTTCATGAGACTTCCTAAG
>PITA01022823.1:0-29558 GCA_004023965.1 Spilogale gracilis | reverse complement strand
GAGACCCGGGATCGAGTCCCACATCGGGCTCCTTGCTCGGCAGGAAGCCTGCTTCTCCCTCTCTCACTCCCCCTGCTTGTGTTCCCTCTCTCGCTGTGTTTCTCGCTGTCAAATAAATAAAATCTTTAAAAAAAAAAAAAAAAAAAAGAACAGGTGCTCAACAAATGTCCTTGGAAGAGAGGATTCTCAGGCCTTCAAAATAATGAAAATGTTTGTGGATTAAGAATCACAGAGCAGGCTTAGCATCCTCACTATCCTCTTAGGGACCTTGTCTCTGCCCTCTACTCCTATAGGACAGAGCCCACTTCCACTCTCAGGTGCAATAGGAGCTTGATGAGCAATGATTCTAAGATGTCAGGGGAAATGAAGCAGGAGGAAGTTGCTTTTTAAAATTCATTGAAAAATAAATACTGAAAAAAAGCGAGGCGATCAGGAAGTGCCCTACCTCATGTTAAACTTGTTGCAAGTTTCAAAAATCAGGAAAGAACTTTGGAGCAAGAAAAGGCTTTGGACAGAAAGGCATCTGATACATGGCTCTAAATCAGGTGAAGGCCACAGTGTGTGTCCTAAAAGTCCCCATTGTATTCAGCCCTGAGAAGGTTTTGAATTGGTTGCTCTCTGCAAGAACTGGATAAAAATCTGCATCTCACATTCTTCAAACACATACCCACCCACATACACTCCCCAGCTAGAACTATGCACAGAGCTCACGGTAAGGATTACATCTAAAACGGCTTTTAGGTTTCTTCTCCCCATCTGCATGAGGCCTAGTTTCAGGACTTTGGTACCCTCTAGATATAAATAAAAATCCAATGGGTAAGCATGATGCATGTACCCACGAGTTCCAAAGAGGGGGTTTTCGGCACACACCCCTTAAAAACCTATTTCTGGCATTTAAGGAGGGCGGCTGTCCAGACTCTCTGCACGACCCAAATGCCACTGGAGAATGAGCAGCATCTGCCCTCCGGATCCAGCAGCAAGTGCAGCCAACAGGGTTAAATTTAGCACTTGGAGCCTGTAAAAATAAGTCCACTTGAGAACGAAGTTCACTCTTGGCACAATACCGAATGGAAACTGTATTTTTAGCAAAGTTAGCCATTGTCTTTTTAAATCTTTTTTTTTGCTTCTCTTCTGTTTTCCCTTGGAATGCTTAATCTGAGTGAACTCCTCTGAGTAATCCCCTACTATGAACACTGATTGCCCTGTTGACTCCTCCACAGCTGCATCTAGATCATCAACCCAGTGCTCGGGGAAGTGGCCATGCTCTGGGCTGGGATGGACAAAAGTAACAGGCGGGATCTGCCTCCCAGCCTGGCAGAGTGGAGCGGAGATCCTGGCCCTGCCTGGCCCAGGAGCACTTCTTTCCGTGCTCTGGAGCAGGACAGCACCGTGGGTAGAAGCTGAAGCTTTGAAATTAGGACAAAATGCACTTTCTCCTAGAGATGCTGTCCCGGTTATAGAAGATGGTGTGGGTATAATGCCTGGCCTGGTGTCTGGCATATTTAAGCGCCCAGTTCCTGGTAGAGTCCAGGCCATGCATGGTTTTGCTAGACTGGATGCAATACTGTCCCAGGGAGCTGGATCCTGAGGGTGGCTGGGATCCGTTGTGGCCTTCCAGACCACAAGAGTGCAGAGGGTTCTTTGGAGGGACTCTGGGACTTGCTTCTTTAGCAATTTGCCTGAGTCACTCTGCCTGAAAGTCTTAGTGCTCTGCCTGTCTATCACACAGGCGTTCAGGGCAAGGGAAACATTTGGTGAAAAAGAAAAGCTGTTCTCATGATGCCCCTTTTAAGGACTTTTTTTTTACTTAGAAATCACCAAGTATTAACAGTCAAAATACATCAAAAGTAACATATTAATTGAATTGACCTTTTACTCATGGAAAGGCAAAACCATTCACTGGCTATTTGGAGAAAATTCTCTCCAAGCATGGTTCTGGGCATTTGGGACGTGATTTCTTGAAACACTGACATTGTCACAAAGTCATTGATCTGGAGCAGGGGTCTCAATGCCTGAAGCATTGAAACCTGGTTTGTTTGGTTTTTTTTGCTTTTTTTTTTTTAAGATTTTATTTATTTGACAGAGATAAAGATCACAAGTAGGCAGAGAGGCAGACAGAGAGAGAGGAGGAAGCAGGCTCCCCGCTGAGCAGAAAGCCTGATGAGGCCTCAATCCTGGGACCCTGAGATCATGATCTGAGCCAAAGGCAAAGACTTTAATCCACTGAGCCACCCAGGCACCCTTGAAACCTGGTTTTAATGAACTTTATGAAAAGCCATGTGATATTTGGAGAAGAGCATCCATTTAAGTGCACTTACCCTTCACCAGCTTGTTAGAGTGGACTTCAATGTAGAAAATGTAAGAATCGTTGGGGCGCCTTGGTGGCTCAGTTGGTTGGGCGACTGCCTTCGGCTCAGGTCATGATCCCGGAGAGCCGGGATCGAGTTCCGCATAGGGCGCCCTGCTCAGCGGGAAGCCTGCTTCTCCCTCTCTCATGCCCCCTGCTTGTGTTCCCTCTCTAGTTGTGTTTCTCTCTGTCAAATAAATAGAATCTTTAAAAAAAAAAAAAGAAAAGAAAAGAAAAGAAAAAAGAAAAAAAAAGAAAATGTAAGAATCACTAGCCCTTAATTCTTTCTGGAATGAGATGTCAGGCAGTGAGGCATTGAGATAAGCTCAGCAAACAAAACACCTAAGGAGATCATTGAAGAAAAAGCAAAGACACAAATCTGTCCTATATGAGGGGCTAATGGTGACTCCAGAGGACCAAAGGCATAAGGCCTCCTGAACAGGCTTTCCACACTCTAGAGAAGCCCCAGGAAATGGAGCCGGTGCAGTGGGCAAGCCCCGGGGTGGGGGTGGGGCACTTTCATTTGGGCGTGGTGCATGAGGCTTGAGGAAGTACCATCGCCTGCGAGGATGAGGGTGCCAAGGCATGTCCTGGCTGGCAGGCACTGCAGGCGCTGGCACCAGTGGCTGAGAGCACATTGTTCGGGAGCCTGGGGGACAGGCCGCCTGCCAAGCCACTGCGGGCCTAGGGCCCAGGCTCAGAGCCTCCATTGTGGAGGGAGGGTTTTCAAGCGTGGCTGCCCCTCACCCTGGAGTCCTGCACTTAATCTGCACTTTAGGCCTTCCTTGGTGTAAATAGAATCTTTGTGGGCAGAAATGCCAGACAGTGTTTTGTGTTGATAGAAACTTATTCAGAAACCAATGCCCATTGTTCCCCCTGGCTAAGTATTAATTCTTGCTTCCAAGTCAGTTTGCTGATTAATCAGACAGGTGCCTCTCGTTCCAGCAAGATAAACAAAATCTTTTGGCAGGATGATTAAGAACGGATAGACATATTTTGAAATGATTAAAATTGCATTTTCACAAGTAGGGCCCTTTAAACACCGAGTAGCTGCCTGCTGTCGGAGGCTTCCAGAAGCCACACGGCTCATCCAAGCATGCCATCCTGTTAATACACGACATGTCTCTGGGGGGGTGCTTTTCAGGCTTTCCTTCCTAAGAATGTCTCTGAAACCTGACAAAAGAATGAAAAATAGAGGCAGCCAAACCGCCGTTGCGTCGGGAAAGACAGCGGAGATTATATTCTGGTTAAAAATAGAATGACCTTCTCCACCATGAAGAGAAAATGAAATTCGTTTAGTCAAGGAGACAAAGGTCACCAGATCCAGATGATTTCACTTTTAAAAGAGCCCAGCTGCCTTTGGCCTTTGAGTTAGGGACCCCACATGCGGTGAGGGAATGCAGAAAGCTGCCAGCAGCCTGCCCTTCTATAGAAACATGCTCACCGGAGGGAGGCTCGGTGTCAGTTAGCATGTCTGAGTTATGATCCAGCAATGCAGGGGACAGAATGGAGCAGCTGTCTTTGTTTCAGATGACAGGAACAGGCGATTGGACTCCATTCTCTCCCAACTGCCATCTGAATGCCATTCGGACAGAGGCCGTGAAACGGAGTCTCCTCTTACCACGCACGTGTGCGCTTCCTAAGTCTGGTGCCAAATGTTCTATTGATAAGAACTAAGTCCGGTGCTTTATAATAGAGCACGGATACTGTAGGACCCCGAGTCCACAGGTGGCCTTTAATCCTCGGCACCTGGTGTAGCGTAGCTGCTGGATTCACATTTCTCGAATAAACAAGTGAGCGTTTCTTAAATTTAACTAAAAGAAAATGCGTGAAATTAAAGGAGCTTTGGTTCCAGAAATATTGAAACACAACAAAGGAGCTCAACTCTCTTGATGAATTGGTTACCTCTTTTATCTTTCAGAGTCGGAATTGACAAATTTGGCAGGATTATACAGAGATGAACGACTGAAACAGAAGGCAGAGTCGCTGAAACTTGAAAACTGTGAAAAACTTTCCAAACTTATTGGCCTGCGCAGAGGTGGCTGAGAGGATGCTAGCCCTATACAGGGTTGGGGTTTTGCTACTTGTTACTATTTGTGTTCCTAATTCCATTTTATAATACAAAATTAGGAAAGGATGAACATTTTACAACTTGCTAACTTTGGTGGGCAGAGTTGAAGGCACTTAAGCATGGAGCCAGACTTGTCATCACAGAATCCTTGCTGGCGACTGGCTCCAGGAGCCACGAACAGTGCAGATTAATTGAATCAAAGGCAAAGCGTGTGATGCAGCCCCCCTGCTCCATGCCTACCCTGCCTCTAGGATTGTAGTTCAGGCATCCCAGGGCAGATCCACATTTTCTTCCTCCTTCCCTTCTGCAGTTAAGTCTTGATACCCAATCATTCCTAGTCCTAGCCAAAGCAGCTTCATAGTGGTTGTTTCCAGTGTACACCGAGAATGATACCTCTCCCTTCCCGTGAGTCCTCATAGCCCCCAGCACTCAGCCCTTGCAACAGGTGCCTGCCCGACTTGGCATTTTCTAAGTGAAATGAGAGATGTAAACTCTTACAGTCAATAGTATTCCATTTGCCTATCTGTTCAGAGTTACTAGCATTAGCAAACTGCCTGATTTGAGCTTCTTTTACTTCCTTAACCCTCTCTCTTGTAGAGGGTCCAGAAAGTAAAAGCCACTGGATGAAAGAAACAGTTCCCTGGACAGCCCAGCAGCAGAAAGCAGGGACCTGGGGATGAAGGTAAAATACAAGAATAAGTCTCAGCTTTTAGGTGCAGGTTCTTGAGGCCATCACAGAACCTGAAGAATATGGGTGGGTTTTTTGCCATTTCCTCCTGCAACACATCACACTTAACTGGAGCCCCTACACCCTAGAGAAGGACAATGGTCAGACCTCACAGCAGGCATTGCTGGCCAACCAGGCTGGTTGCTCAAGCCTAGAGCTGGAGTGGAAAGACCCTCTTTCCATTGCTTTGGGGCTCAGTGTTGGTCCCAGCCATCCCTGTCTTTAACCCAGGGCCCCACAGCTTGTAATACAAAATGCCTTTTCATGTAGTCAACATTTATTGAGTGCCTAGTATGAAGCAGGAGCTCTCATATATTTACTTTAGTCTCCTCACAACTCTGTGAAGGAGACGTTATCCTTTTGTTTATGAAAGATACCACTGGCCCAGAGAGGATGAATAGTTGACCCAGTCACAAAAGTGGTCATGGCAGAGCTAGATGGTAGACTGATTATCAAGTAGAAAGTATGAGGTCACTTCCATTTCTCTGGCAGTTCTAGCCAAATTGGTAAGGCATAATCTTTCCCAAAGATGCTCCTGTCCCCCCTGACTCTGTGACCCTATATCCTTTTTTTTGGTGGTCCTCTGTTCACTCTGGACCTTCCTCCCTGGCCTTGAGGAAACAGGACCCTCTCTATTACAGTTCGGTATACAAAACAAGAGGTTCCTCAGAGGCAGGCAATCGTTCCCACTGGTGACAAGGAAAAGGTTGGTTCTGGGCCCTCGTCTAGATGAACTACCAGGACTGAGCTGCCTAGATGATTATGAATCAGAACCTGGAAGAGCAATAGGTGACTATAGTCTACACTCCATGTTTTCTTCAGGAGGGAGGGAAAGTTCCTATCTCAGAACTGATTTCCAAAGTAGAGTTTGTCCTCTCAGAGGCATAGCCATGATTTAGGCAGACATGTCTAGCATGGTTCAACATGGACACTCCACAGGGTCAGGAGCTGGGTCCAGAGGTGAAGAGTGGACCTTTGGTAGCTGGTAGGGGACACCCGCTCAGTTGTGGGGAGGGGAGCATCTCCAGAGATAGCCAGATTTTGCTGCTCAACTAGGTCTTCCTGGTTTGGGGGACTTCATTGATCCTTTCGAGTAACCAAGGGGGTTTACACTAAAAATATGCCTGTGAACCAAACAGGCTTATGGCACAATTCCCTATCCACACAAAAATCAAAGCTCTCCCCGCTCCAACTCTAGTCTCTGCTAGAAGAAAGGGGCCATGATTAAACTTACTTGACATGGATTTCATGGCAGAGATGAGTTATCTGTGATGATACCAAATAGAGGTAAAACTAACTCCATTAAACGTCAGGTCTCTTGTCTGTTTTCATAGCCCTGAAGGTACTGTTGTATTTATTACCTAAGAGACTGCAACACAACTGGCTTTCCTCTTAGTAGAATGGTATTTTCCCTTGTTGAAGAATAGTTTCATCTGTTTGGTATGGTCCAGAATGTGGCTACACTCTAATTTCCTGGGTTCTATTTTAGATGGGTTGTCTGCATGGTGGTAAAATAAGCATCTTCCTCTTGCCTACATCTTCTGGAAGTTTCCTGATTATGTATAAACTCCTTAGGTAAGCCTTAATCTTGCTGTTTTGCCACGTAGCTCTCTATGTTTCCACGAGCGTTTACTCAGAATGCAGAGGGGTGAGTAGGGAGTGAGGCTGAGGAGGGCCGCTGGCTCAAGCAGAAGTTGAAGCTCCCACTCGGAGTGAAAGTGCTCTCTGCCCTGCCTGATCGGCAGTGAGGAGGGGAGTGAAAACTCTTCTCACGCAGAGGACACTACAGCTTCAAGGAATCCATGTCCCCACATTAGCAACCCTGGCGTTCATCTGTTCAAACCAGAAAACTTCTGAACTTCCTGGATCAGCTCCTGGCCTCACAGCTTGGGACAAGTGACCAATAAGAAAATGCCTTTACTGTGCTTTCTGTTGGAAACTATTAGAAATCACACTGAACTCCAAACCCCACTGGAACATGGGATCCAGCAGCCTGGCCAAGCCTTGTGTTGTTCTCATTTTCATCCTTCACACTCAGGACTGGCTTTGTGAGGAGGCACTGTTGGGATTCCAGAGGTCTTCTGTTACAGCTGGCCACACTTGCTAGTTCACTGTCTCTGCATGCTCTGTTGCTCACAGAAGCTAGCTCTTAATTAGCATTTATTTTGGACTCACTTATGGTATAAGCTTAGTGTTCTAATATATTTATTTTTGGAAAGGGTCAAGTTACTCTCCATCGCATTTTTTGAGCCTGCGTTGTTGATACCTCGTGCAGTGACCACTGAGTAACTATATATCCCTGTGTTCAATATTGATTGCATCAGTTGCATCACACTCAGTATTTGGAATTAAAGATGTGAATGTTCTGTGACCAGAGCTGGGTTTGACACAGGTGGAATCCACTCCTAGGGGAACACGAATCCTGAACACTCTGGTCACCTGATCCACTGAATCTGGATTGAGTGTATTTTAACAGAGAAAGAAATTAAATGATTTTATACAAAAAGAATGGGTCTATATTTTCCCTTTGTTCTTTTCCCCTCGCTCCTGTCACCCTGGGCACCACATCCTGCCTCACTGCCTTGGAGCCAGTTGGGACTAGAGGAGGCCTGCTCTCCTCTGCTCCAGTCTTCCAGAATCCATCACTGGAGCTGTTGGTGTTCAGAACAACAGAGAAGTGCTGGCATCCCCAATTCCCTAGGCCTCTTCTATCAGGTAACAATGGCAGCCGCAGCATATTACAGCCAAAGCACAGAGCTAAACCACTTAGCTTCCGAAAATTGGGTGCTATCCCAGTTCCTTAATGGCCTTGTTCCTGATGACCCATGTTTCAGAAAGTCTTGGTTGAAATATACAGGACAGGGGGGACGCCTGGCTCACTCAGAACAACATGTGACCTTTGATCTCAAGGTCATGAGCTCCAGCTCCAGGTTGGGTAGAGAGATAACTAAAAAATAAATAAATAAAAGACTTTAAAAATACGGTACATGGCTCATAATAATACCTTTCATTTGGAAAAAGATGGAGATGAGATTCAATTCATCAACGATGGAGAACTTACTATGTGTCAGATGGGCTGAGTGTGAGGATGGGGGTTGGGGAATGACTGAGACCGAGCACCACGGCTCCTGGAGCTCTGAGTTGAGGGGGAAGCTAGCTTTAGACCATGCTCCCCAGTTGGGTGAATGTCAGTGGGGAAATCCAGGAAACCTTGGGGATCTCTAATAGAGGAATTCAATCCAGTGTGAGGCTTCAGTGAAAGCAACTCTAAGGAAAAGAGACTTAAAATACAATCACCCTTCTTAGAGAATTAAAATACAATCACCCTTCTTAGAGAATGCACTCATTTTTTTTTTTAAACAGAAGAGGGAAGCAACAGTCAGTGCTCCCAATTCTGTGCATAGCACCACCATCCAAGTGTGAAAGAAAGCTAGAAGACTCTGGGGCACCTGGGTGGCTCAGATGTTAAGTGTCTGCCTTCGGCTAAGGTCATGATCCCGGAGACCTGGGATCAAGCCCCACATCGGTTTCCCTGCTCAGCGGGAAGCCTGCTTCTCCCTCTCTCACTCCGTCTGCTTGTGTTCCCTCTCTAGCTGTATTTCTCTCTGTCAAATAAATAAAATCTTTAAAAAAAAAAAGAAAGCTAGGAGACTTTGTATGGTATCCCCCAAAGGACCACACGTAATATTTGTGCCCTTGTGTAGTCCCCTTTCTAATCTGGACTGGCCTTTGATCTTTAACCAATAGAATGTGGCAAAATCAGCAGCTTCCATTTTTGCACTTAGAGAAGCCAGTGGCCATTTATGTCCAGCCACCCTGTGAGCACTAAGCTAACCATGTGGAGAAGCCATGCAGAGGAGAACCAAACAACAGAGCTGGCAAGTGGAGAACCAAACAACTGAGCTGGCAGCAAGAACTGAAAACCCAGAGATAAAATCCAAGCCCGGCTGTGTAGACCGCCCAAGCCGACGGGCAGGACGGAAATGAGCTGTCCCACCAAGCCCTGTCTAAACGGCAGAATCACGAGCAAATGATAATATGGCTCTGTTACAAGTCATGACATTTTGTGGTAGTTTGTTCGCAGCAGAAGACAACCAGAACACCTTGGCTCCCTTTTCCCCCCGTATCCCCTCCTCAAGTTCTATCAGTTTGACCTCCTGAACGGTCTAAATCCAACTACTCTCTTCATCTCCTCTGTACCATCTGACTCCAAAACTACCAGCCACTTTTTCTGATGAAAACTGCAATAGCTTTGGGGCCTCTTGGTTTCGGCTCAGGTCTGATCTTAGTGTTTTGAGATCCAGCCCTGCGTTGGGCTCTGCCTTCAGCCCTGAATCTGCTTTTGTGTTTCTCCCTCTCCCTCTGCCCCTGCCTCTTGCTCACTTGCTCATTATCTCAAATAAATAAAATAAGTCTTTAAAAAATGCAGGGTGCCTGGTGGCTCAGTCATTGGGCATCTGCCTTCGGCTCAGGTCATGATCCCAGCATCCTGGGATTGAGCCCCACATCAGGCTTCCTGCTCGGCGGGAAGCCTGCTTCTTCCTCTCCCACGCCCCCTGCTTGTGTTCCCTCTCTCACTGTCTCTCTCTCTCTCTGTCAAATAAATAAAATCTTTTTTTTAAAGTGCAATAACTTCTCTTTTCTTTCTTACATTTATTTAAGCACTTTCTACATCCAGCATGGGACTCGAACTCACAACCCTGAGATCAAGAGTCACGTGCTTTACTAACTGAGCCAACCATGTGCTCCAAATACTATCATAAATTCTTAAGTCCATATAGTCTCTATACATCTACTCAGGACCACTTCCAATCTGTATACCTCATTGCAACCCGAGAGATCTTTTCAGAGCATAAATTATGTCACTCTCTTGCCCAACGTATTTGAGCAGCTTTGTTTTGCCCCCAAAACAAAAACCATCAAACTTCTTAACACAGCCTAATAATGCTTAACAAGGTTCTACCAAGTTTCTGGCCACTGACCCTTCCTGACCTTGTACAATCTTTTCTGCCATCCTGACCTTTTAATTACTATACTCCCCCAACTCCTTTTGCCCCAGGACCTTATAAATACTGTTCCCTCTTTCTGGAACCCTTTCCAACTCACCTGTCCCTACATATTTTGTTAAGTGCCTCCTGATAATCTTAATATGTTTCAGCACAAACATCCCAATTCCTCACAGAAAGCTTCCCTGACACCCCAGACTGGGTAAAATCTCCCTTTGAAATACTCTCATTCCAGGGCAACTGGTTGGCACAGGAGGTAGAGCATGTGACCCTTAATCGCAAGGTCATCGGTTCAACCCCACATTGGGCATGAAGACTCCTTAAAAAACAAAACAAGACAAAACAAAGTGCATTCCTCTCTTAACACCTGTCATAGCTATTTATTTGGATAATGACTCAATTTGGGATTTAAGTGGGTGTTTATTTGATGCTTATCTCCCTCACTAGACTATCATTCTGGTTTTATCTGAAGTGAACCTTGGAGAAATGATATGTCATCTGCCAGGATGTTCACTGAAAGTGCAGCCCAAATTCTTTGAAACTACTCCTCGGGCGCCTGGGTGGCTCAGTTGGTTAAGCGACTGCCATCGGCTCAGGTCATGATCCCGGAGACCCAGGTTCGAGTCCCACATCGGGCTCCCTGCTCGGCGGGAAGCCTGCTTCTCCCTCTCTCACTCCCCCTGCTTGTGTTCCCTCTCTGGCTGTGTTTCTCTCTGTCAAATAAATAAAAAAATCTTTAGAAAAATTTTTTAAAAAAGAAACTACTCCTAGCAATAGGTGGGATTCGTTCCCTCTCCTTGAATCTGAACTCTGAGGCTCCCTAGCAAATAGAATATAGTGGAAATTACACTGTGCCAGTTTTTAGGCCTAAGCTTTAAGAAAATGGCCATCTTCCATTTCCTCTCACTTTTGATGTTTTCTCTTAAACCTAATCATCATGCTATAAGAAAGCTCAAACGGCCCATGGAAGGGAACAAGAACCTTGGTCCTCAGCCTCAAATGAGCTCCCTGCTGGTAGCTCCAACTTGACAATTATATAAGTGAGTATCTTGGAAATAAAATTTCTAGCCTCTCTCCTTCTCCTCCCTTATTTCCCCTGGAAAATCCCAGCTGATACAACATGGAGCAAAGATGAGCTTTCACTATTGAACCCTGCCCAAACTGCAGTTTCCTGATGATTTTTTTTTAAGCTGTAAGTTTTTAATGGTTTGTTACATAGCAAGAGATAATGAGAACACCACCCAGGAGGACAACCCGGTGCAGAAAGGCAACACTTCCTGCATCAGGATCACAGAGCTGTTTGTGAGGTTATGTCATCCCGACCCTCACTGAGCCCTGACTGAGGCCAGGAGCCTGTGGTATTTGTTGACATACAGAGTGGGCCTCTGTGGCAGTCCCCCCAACCAAGGTCACCAACCTTCATGTCCATTCTGGTATTCAGGGTACAGTTCTCTCTTGCTCATAATCTCCTATGCTCAGAGAACTGGCTGGTGGAGACTACTGCACTCCAGAGTTTTGCCCTAGAGGGCAGCCTTTTCCAGCTTCGGGAGCTGAAGGTGAATGGCAAGAGATGTCAAAGTAGCACTTCATGAAAGATTCTAGAGAGAACACAGGGCAAGAGGAAAATCCAGTGATCTCTGCACCAGAGGAAGGCGTAGCTTTGTTCAGTGTGTTTCAGGTGAATATTCACATTTGATAGACAAAGTTCTAAGAAGGCTCTGTGCTAAGGCACACAACCCACAAAGCACCTTCTAGGCTCATGCCGTCCAACACAGTAGCCACTAGCTATGATGGCTATTTAAATGTTAATTTTAACTAATTAAAAATACGTAAAATTTAAAACAATTCCTCAAGTCACATGAGTGACATTTCCAGTACTGAACAGCTAGCTACGTGTGGCTTGTGGCTGCGATACTGGACAGGGCAGATATAAACTAGTTCCATCACGGAAGTTTTATTGGACTATACTGCTGTAGGCCCTTTAAGATTGGTCAACAGAAATGGCCTTGCTCTCTTGGGACCGTGGGAGGCACAGCTGGTTGAGGATCTGACTCTTGGTTTCAGCTGGGGTTGTGATCTCTGGGTTGTGGGATCAGCCCCCAGTGGGCTCCATGCCCCACCTGAGGCTCCGAACTAATTTTGGAGTCTCCTGGAGTTTCTTTCTCCCTCTCCCTCACTATAATTGTGCTGTCTCTCCCACCTGGTCTCTCTTTGTCTCTCTCTCAAATAGATGGATAGAAAAAGAAAGAGGGGGGAGAAAGGAAAGAAAAAGAAAGAAAGAAAGAGAAAGAAAGAAAGAAAGAAAGAAAGAAAGAAAGAGAGAGAGAGAGAGAAAGAAAGAAAGAAGGAAGGGAGAAAGAAGGAAGGGAGAAAGGAAGAAAGAAGGAAATGGCCTTGCTCTCAAAGATGTGAGAATAGACATGAGAAACAGAGAAAAATCAAACAAGTGCTATACTAGGAAAACCACAGAAATGGCCACACTGATCAGGACACAAATTTCAACCCTGAAGGAGGCCCCTGGAGAGCTCTGGGGAGCAGCTTGAGAAACCTACCTGAACTTTCAGCTCTCCTTCCTGGTCACTGATAATACTTTTTCCAAACTCCTTAATATAGTCATTTCCTGCTTGGGGGTATCAAATTCCACAACTTTAGTATCCACTGGGTTCAACGAAAATCTAACACAGCGTCATGGTTAAGAACACGGACTCTGGAATCAAACTTCCCACTCTTCCAAAGCTTCTTAGCTTGGGTGACCTTGGGTGACCTTGGCAATTTACTCATCCTCATAGAACCTGCAACCTGCATTTCCTCATCTGTAAAAGAGTAAAACCTACTTCCCAAGATTATTGTGAAGATCCCATGAAATAGTACTAAAAAAGCATAATGGTGCCACAAAATAGTAAATACTCGGTAAGTTTTAGCTCTGGTTTTTCTTACGCTTATTTAATCTTTTTTTTTATTATTATTATTATTTGACAGAGATCACAAGTAGGCAGAGAGGCAGGCAGAGAGAGAGGAGGAAGCAGGCTCCCTGCTAAGCAGAGAGACCAATTTGGGCCTCTACCCCAGCACCCTGAGATTATGACCTGAGCTGAAGGCAGAGGCTTTAACTCACTGCCCTAAGCTTATTTAATCTTAATCTGGGTTTTGAAAAAAGCCCACAAAGGGGATTTGGTGAGGATGTGTGGCCACTTTAGGATCCTTTTATTCTTCTGTATCTCTGTTCCACGTCAGTTTCATGACCCTCTTCAGTCTCCTGATCTCTTGGGGCCCTCCCCAGTATTTGACACGGTGGAACATGGGTCCACTGTGGCTGCCAAAACCTGGTACCCAGGTAGGAGGATTCTTATCTTGGGTGAAGGCACCTTCCCTTCCTGTTCTGGGCTTCCCTTCATTGCTTGGGTTCAGGCCACCTAAGTGCAGAGTATTCATACCAGAAAGAGAGCTCACAGGAGGCTGGAGTCCCGTACTCTAGGGGAAATATGCAGATTAGGGAGTGAGAAAGAAGCCTGTTAAGTTACAGATGCAGGGGTTGCCTTAGCTAGCTCTTGCTTCACAGGTCTAGCAGTTTAACCGGCCCTGGGAGAAGGCTGAGAGAGCCATTCTCTGAGTTAGACCTGTTCACTTCCTTAAGGAAGTATAAGCCGGGCCCCGACTGCTCCTCTGGTATCAGGGACAAACGCAAGACAAAACAGGTGTGCAAATAACTATGAACTTAAATTCCTAAGAGCTGTTAGAGATTCCCCCGCCCCAGGAGGCGCCTTCAAAGAGCGGTTCCTTTAAGAGGCGGGCCCCATCGCTGCTAACAAAGGAAGTCCCCGCCCTCGGTTGCCAGGGTGCTCTATGGCGTCGCATTCTCATTGGTGGGCGACGGTGGGGAGGCGCCCAGAGACAGCCATTTCCAACGAGCTGGCGGGGGCGAAAGATGGCGACGCCCCTCGGGTGGTCGCAGGGGGGGTCGGGATCAGTGTGTCTCGCCTTCGATCAACTGCGGGACGTGATCGAATCTCAGGAGGAACTGATCCATCAGCTGAGGAACGTGGTACGCAGCCAGAATAGCTCGGGGAGATGCCAACTTGGACACCTAAGTGGAGGGGGTGGGGCTAGACTCTATCCCGAAGCCAGCGGCGAGCTTAGAGCACAGTGCCAGTGGCGTCATCGGGAGGAGGTGGGGCCCAGATGTGTTCTAGCTGGTAGGGGTGAAGCCGAAATGGGGCAAGGTCTTCATGAATATTTACCAGGGAATTTAAATCAAGTTCATTTCTTCTCTTTGGTTGTGTAAGGCCTGGTAGTTAGGTCCCGGTCTATTCACCGAGCCTCACTTTCCCCATTTCCGAATGGAGGCGACTTCGCTGGCTTCCCAGGGCCCTCAGGTGCAGGCATTAAAACTATAACATCTTTTCTATTGTGGACATCCCCTCCCCTGTGTCTAATGCAGCGCCTTGCTGAGTGCAGTAAGCTCAGGTTTGTCCCTTACATGTGTTAACTTAAGGGTTTCTGACCCCTTTATGTCCCTTTGCTTTTGCCTTCTCAATCAAACCCCTCATTCCTGAGTTCAAAACATTGGAGGTACAGATCACCTGGACAGGCATGATAAAATCCTGGCCAGTTGGAGTTCATGGTTTTTCTTTTCTTTTCTTTTTTCCTCTGTCTTGATTAGAAGGTCGGGAGAGGGGTGCCTGGGTGGCTCAGTTGGTTAAGCGACTGCCTTGGACTTAGGTCATGATCCCGGAGATCCGGGTTTGAGTCCCACATCGGGCTCCCTGCTCAGCAGGAAGCCTGCTCTCCCTCTCTCACTCCCACTGCTTGTGTTCCCTCTCTAGCTGTGTTTCTCTCTGTCAAATAAATAAATAAAATCTTTAAAAAAAAAAAAAAAGAAGAAGAAGAAGAAGGTCGTGAGATAGCTCAATCTCAGAAACAAAACTTACTTAACATCTATTTCTCACTCTAACGGGTATGTACAGCTCAAGGCACTGAATTACCTGCAATTCCCTAAGGGTACCTAGCTCTTTTTCTTCGCAGCTGGAATTTGCATGTGTGTTCTCACTGTCTGAAACACTTTTTATTCCACCCCTGCTTCTGGCCCGCCCCTGTTTAGCAGTCAGATGCCCTGTCTGATGATCCTTTTTGGAAGCAATTCTGACCTTTCGCCAGGCCAGGGGCCTTCCCAGAGCACCAGAACCCTTTGCGGTTCTCCGTCATACTCTCATACTGTGTTAGAAATGCTGGCCATGAGCTCTCTCCCATATCAGACTGGTTGCTTCTTGAACGTAGGACCTAGAGTTGCGTTTCTGAATCTTGTGGAACCGAAGTCTCCCTTCTCAGAGCCCAAGTCTCATCCTAGGTGCCCTGGATATCATCCCACTGTCTAACCTTGGTCCTTGTCCCTAGAGAGCACCCCTCCCTCTCCAGCCCCAGGCCCTCCCTGAGCCAGGCTCTGTTGCAGATGGTTCTCCAGGATGAAAATTTTGTCAGTAAAGAAGAGTTCCAGGCAGTGGAGAAGAAGCTGGCAGTAAGTAAAGGCCTCTGCAGACTCCTTATCTTCCCCCATTTTCTGGGGTCCCTGTGGATGGGCATAGTAATTGAATATTGTCCTCTGAGAGCCTCTAGCACTGGTAGTGAGGACAGAATCTTCCTGGGTCCTGGCTTCCATGTGCCTCTCTGAGAAATGGAGATGGTTAAGGGAATCTAGGAGAGCCAGAGTGGCTTGGGGATAATGAGGTCACTGCTGCTGTCCCTGCAGGAAGAGAAAGCTGCCCATGCCAAGACCAAGGTCCTCCTGGCCAAGGAAGAGGAGAAGTTGCAGTTTGCCCTCGGAGAGGTAGAGGTGCTATCTAAACAGCTGGAGCAAGAGAAGCTGGCTTTTGAAAAGGCGTGAGTGGGCCTTGGTAGGGGGTGAAAGGTTGCGGTCCAGTCTGCCTGTCAGCCTTCCCACCCTTTCTTATCTTCTCCACTCAGGCTCTCCAGTGTCAAGAGCAGAGCCCTGCAGGAATCCAGTAAGAAGGACCAGCTCATCACCAAGTGCAATGGTAGGCGGGAGGCCCGTGCCCCCCTCCACGCTTACATGCATGGGCTCTTCCCTAACAGCCCAGTGCCCGTGTCCAGGGCAGGGTTTCACCCCAACTTCTGCCCCCGGCTGAGGATACAGGCAGGCCCAGGCGGGCCACACCTTCGCAAAGGCCTTCAGGGACCAGGCAGGCCACGGAAATGAGGGAAGCAGTTGGTGTACAATATTCTTCATGGCCATAAAAGAACGGGCTCGCTCCCATTTTTCTTGAAACATACAACCTTCTTAGTCCACCTTTTGTTTTCCCACTTTTGATGGGTACTGGAAATAGCATATTTTACTCATAACTGTTACAAGAGGAACAACAGGGCAAGTGCAGTCCTATTTGGAAGCTGACCCCTAGGGCTAGGGTTGGGGACCCAACAGGGAGGAATAGGGACCGTATTGATGAGCCATGCCACCTCTCAAGGGATTAGTGCCTCTGCTGTGGGAATGAGGGCCCAGTACTGTCAGATCCTTAAAAAAGAAACTGGAAGCCATGTTATAGCGGAAACTTTTCTGACTCTTTAGTGTTAGCAACTGATTTACAAATTTTAAAACTATTGTATAGGCCAAGTAAAATATGTCTGTAGGCCATTAATTTTTATCTCTTCTCTGTGCCAGATGCCTGTGGCCACTTGTTGGCTCAGCTGGTGCTGAGTTTGGGAGCACTTTCTGTCAGCCATCCAGTGTCCCTAGATTTCAGGAACCCCTTTTTAGTCTCCCAGAATACTAAATTCCCTTACCTAATCATATCTATTAAGAAATAGATATGAATTCCATATGCAACATCTGCTTCATGCATTATAGCCAGTTTTGAGTAGGCCAGAGACCAGATCCCAAGTCCAAAAGAGATTCAGGGTCCCTCCTGATGGGCTGTCACCTGGAGTGTTGGGCACCTCATACCCACCAATCCAGCCCTCTCTCCCCTTTGGTGGGTACTCTCCCTGTTAAGATGCCAGCAGGCTGATGTCTTGATCCAACTAGGTGGGCTGACAGACCACCTGGCTGTTGATCGAGGGCTCCCATTAGGGGCCCCTAGAGCCCAGCAGGTAGTCACTGCCTCCATACCCAAGGCCACTGGACCACAGTCCTTCCTCCCTCTCTATGTATCCCCCACTTCCCTAAAAGGAACCTAGAGTTCTTTCCTGGTGGTGCCAAGGCATTTCCTAAAGATCCTAGAACTAGGCCACAGTACTCCATCTGCTTGTGCAAGATTTGTGTGTGTATATGTGATGGGGATGGAACCTGGCTGCCTCTCCTCACAATGTCCCAAACCTGTCTAGTGGAACACAAGCTCTCACCTGAGTAAATCTCATGACCTGCGCCTTCCCCTGGCCTGTGCCCTCCCTACCCTCCAACTTCCCTTTATGAGGGTTTAGTTTGGTTTGTACACTTACATAGTTTCTTATTTTTCTCAAAGGGATTTTCTAACCATTCTCTCATAATCATTAGGTGCTATTGATTTTAAATTTATCTCTCATTTATTTTAAAAGATTCACATAAATTTCTGATATCTTGTCCCAAATGAACTTCACAGTCTGGGTGACCTTGGGAAGAAGGTTCAACTATCCTGGTTCTGTGACCCGCGGAACTAATTTTCATTCTCTCCCTTCCCCTGTGTCTTTGTCTGTCTCCTCTTTTCTATGCCATGCCTTAACTTTTTACCAGATTTTTTCTTCTGAAACCTTAAGTATTTCTGCATTTTTAGAGTTTGCGTTCTAGTTAATGTTCGTCCAGTCTTTGAAAACAATGGGATTTTCATCCTATGAGGGTCAGAAATTTCTAGGGCTGCCCAAGGGACAGTTCATATAAAGAAGCACCCCTCCAGATCCCTACAACCTCTTTCAATTTTGAGGCAAGACATAAAAATCATCCTTGCATCTAACGAGCACTTAATATGGGGGTAAACTTTACCACCACTCCCTGAGTGCTCCTCACGGGCCTGTGGAACAGGGGCTGTCCCTGTCCCTATTACAGATGAGGAAATAGGTCTAGAAAAGGAGGCAACTTGCCCAAAGTGATAATACTATCTCATCAATATTAACATTGTTGAAACATTACCTTGTTCTGTTCTCTCATCAGTTCCTGAGTTAACTCTCTTTCAGGTGCTGCCTCCTTGAGGGTGGGGACCCTGTCTTCTCCCCTGGAGCTCTAGCACAGGGCTGGGCATCCAACTGGCCCTCAGTAGGTCTGCAGGGATTGAGATGACTGAACTAAGTGCTAGTTCTAATCCTAAACCCCCAGAGAATATCCTGTTCATTCATTCCACAAATAAATTTATTGTGTACCTTCTATGTGTACAATTTTAGACCTTAGGGTTAAACCAGTAAAATTTAAAAAATCTTTATCCTTGTGGGATTTTGTGGATAGAAATCCCAGTAGGGAAGACGACAAGTGAGTAAGATATATGATATGTTAGCTATAAGGGCTAAGAAGAAAAAGAAAGCCGGAAAAAGGGATAGGAACTATTGAGAGGAGTTGTACTTTTAGACTGGGAAGGGTCTTGCCAAGGAGGTCAGATCTGTAAAGATCGGCAGGAGTTAAGGGCAGGAACCATTCATCCTCCAGCCTCTGGGCAGCACAGTCTACCTCTCGGCAAGAGCCTTCGCCTGCCCTCATGTGGCTCACCTGGTCCAGAATAGAGCTGTGAAATCACTGACACGTTCATCAGACATTGCACCCCTCAGCCACCATCCTGTCAAAACTCCGTAATAAACTCATTCTTACTAAGGTGTTAGCAGCTACTTATGGAGAGCCCCGGGGTGGGGGGAGCCAAGTTCTTAAAAAGCCTATAAGGTAATGAACGCCTATCTCAGGAAGGAGCCCGTGGGATGGGAACCACCCCTCCTCCCTGCCTCTTTCCCCCACAGAAATTGAGTCTCACATTATAAAGCAAGAAGATATACTTAATGGCAAAGAGAATGAGATTAAGGAGTTGCAGCAAGTTATCAGCCAGCAGAAACAGATCTTCAGGTGAGGGGTCTGGGCCAGGCTGGGGGTTGTTGATGGAAGTAGGGAGCCAGCTCTCTGGCCCCTACCCTAGACTACCCCCAGCCCATGCCCAGCCGGCTCCGTTGCAGGAATCACATGTCTGACTACCGGATCCAGAAGCAGCAGGAGAAGTACATGGCCCAAGTGCTGGACCAGAAGCATAAGAAAGCCTCAGGGACGCGTCAGGCCCGGAGCCACCAGCGCCCCAGGGAAAAATAAAATGGTCGTCGTCTTCCTGTTCTCTGGCTGTAATGCCCGAACTCTGCCTTCTCTGCTGTGGGGTTCCCCATCCCTATCCTGCCTATCCCTGTGGGTCCCAGCCCCTGCCACCACAGGTCTCACCAGTGGCCTGATTTCCAGGGAAGGGCCAGGGGAAGAAGAAGAAGGCGCTCTTTTTTTCCCTTCCTGCCTGCCTTCTGGAGAGCCTTGGTGACAGAAGGGAGAAGAATCAAGTTACCAGGGACTGGGTGGGGGACAGGCCTTGCACCTCCACCGTCCAGTCCACCCCTGAGCTCAGAAAAGGGTGCTGCTCAGGTCTCCAGGCCCTGCCCCTTCCCTCCCTCTTGGGAGGGTGCAGGGTGCAGCCTAGGGGAGGATTACTTTGTTGTCTAATAGGCACTCTCCTTCCTACTCTTGGTACCTAATCCCTCCCTATGTAAACAGCTCTGGTTACCCCTGGTTACCTGTAAACACCCCACCCCACTCCCAGTGCCCTGGTAAATTTAACTCTCCCAACTTGGCTAGAGAGTGGGAAGGGCTGTGGGGTGTGTGTGTGTGTGTGAGAGAGAGAGAGAGAAGCCTTGACCATAGACATCAAAGACTGTGGATTCCAGGACCACAGTGAATTTGGGAAATCCATTTCCATCATATAACAAGAATGTTACACCTGTGAATCATGCTTGTACCCTCTTACGTTTCCCCAAAACAGAGGCTTGACTCTTCATAAGGGGAAGGGAGGGAAAAGGACTGTGGGAACAGTCTCTGAAGGGGCTATGACTTGCTAGAGTTGCATAATGCAGGGCTAGATGATGGGCAGCTTTGATCCTTTCACAAGGCATCACTGATGGCTAGGTGATAATGGTGACAGCCAGGCAAGGGACCCACTGGGAGGCTGAGTCAGATTTGTCAAGTCTAGTCAAACCTGGGTCAATGTGAGGGTGAATGCATGGGGGAAGGGGAGGGAGAGGTGCTTTTGCTCTGAGGCTAGCTGGGACCTGAATCATGGCAGAATTGAAGCCAGAAGTTTAAAGGCAAATAGTGCCCATTGTCATTATCCCAGGACAGTGACAAGTGATAGCTGCTTCCCCACCAGTTCCTGTCCCCAGGGTAAGTCCTGAGGTAGTGGGGGCTGGAGTGAGGGCCTTGCAAGGGCTTGGGGGAGCACCGAGCTCTTTCTGCCTCAGAGGGGTTTTAGGAGGACACAGCTACCTCAAATGTTCCTAAGAGACACCACATCAGCATCTAGGGATTGCTCTTGGTGCCAAGGCCATCTTTGAAAGCTAGAGCTATGCACTCCAGCCCCTTCGAGTATGTTCCCACTAAAGGCAATGGGTCCAGCCAGGGACAGGGCCTTCCTGAGGCAATAGCACAACCTGTAGATTTGGGGGAGCCCTCCAAGCATTGCTCCTCCATCAAAGACTGTGGGGTGATGGGTCAAGGAAAGTGGTGAGTGCACCCTTATGAACTCTACCTGGGACAAGTGATGAGAGGGCCAAGGAGAAGAGGTGCACTGGTGTAATGGGAAGACACTGGGGACTAAGGGGAAGATGAAATCGCTCAGAAGACCTGAGTCGCCTGACCCAAAAGTTTGGTCCTGGTCTCCTGGCTCACATTCTGATCCACACACCATGGTGCTTGACCTTAGGCAGGTCCCTGCTCAGCCTCTCTCCTATTCGGCCTACCTCCTGGCTTCCAACTGGATACCCGCCCTTCCCTCACCTTCCTGTCAGCCCCAGATGGAAGAGCCATGCTAGGCCTCCGGCCGCACCAAAGAAGGTTAGAAAAGTGAAGCCCAGCGCCCAGGGCTGTCCCGTTGACGATTCGCAAGAGGACGCGGCCGCTTTAAGGCGCGGTGACCCCCACGACATCTGCGGGCGGGGCGGGGACAGTGCGGGCGGCTGCGGCACCGGCGGAGGCGAACGTGAAGGAGGTAGTGCGCGGCGTCCAGCCCCACCATGCTGACCGCGGTCGCCCGGCCACCCCTGCCTGCGCTCCTGGGGCAGCTGCATGTGGCCCCCGCCCAGCGTCAGGACTCCTCCGGTTCATCAGGCTCCTACCACACGGCTCCGGGTTCTCCAGAGCCCCCGGACGTTGGGCCGGACGCAGAGTGCTGGGCGACTTGGCCTGGGGTGGCCCCTGCGCTGGGGGCGAGCGCGCAGCCTCGCCTGTCCGTCAGAGCCCAGAATAGCCGCCAGCAGCTCGGGCCCGGCTCGGGTTTCCCGCGAGGCCCGGGCTCCGGCCCGCGGCCACCCCAGCCCCAGCTGCGCATGCTGCCGTCGGGGGAGATGGAAGTCATCTTCGGCGCCGGGGCCCTGTTCGGCCGCTCTGACGCGGCAGATAGCGAGGTGCAGCAACTCACCGCGCGGGCTTTCCGCAGCCTCTCTCCGCCCCGGCCCGAGACGCCTGCTCGCGAAACACCGACGCCTCAGGCCCCCGACGGTGGCTCCCGCTGGGCCACTTACCTGGAGCTGCGGCCCCGTGGGCCGAGTCCTGGGACCCCAGGGCAGTTTGAGTGTGTGGAGGTGGCGCTGGAGGAGCGCGACGCGCCCGCCAGGACGCGGACGGTACCCAAGCGTCAGATCGAGCTGCGCCCCCGGCCCCGGAGTCCTCCGCGGGAGGCGGGAGCACCGCGCCCCCGATTGCTTCTGCGCACTGGGTCGCTGGACGAGTCGCTGGGCCGCCTGCAGGAAGCCGCGGGCCTAGTGCAGACCGCACTGGCCAGAAAACTAAACCTTGCGGCCCCTGCCCCGAGCAGCGCCACCTCCGGGCCCAGGGGGCGTCCAGAGTGTGCGACCCGGGAAACGGCCCGCAGTACCCGAAAAGTCCTGGAGGAAGCCGGGTCTAGGCCACCCCGCGTGCACTATAGTTCAGCCCCCACCAGGGGCCCACGACCGTGGCCCAGCCTCCGAGAGCGCGCGATTCGGCGCGATAAGCCCGCGCAGGGGACGGAGCCTCTGGGTCCGGTTAGTTCCAGCATCTTCCTGCAGTCAGGGAAGAAGACTCAGGAGACGCAAAGTCAGGAACTCAAGACTCGGTTCCCCCGAGAGGCTCTGGATCGAACCGTCCTAAGGGCACAGAGTCCGTCTTTCGAGTCTGCAGCCCCCCAGGAAGTTCCGAGTAAGGCTGGCAGGCCAAGGAGCTCGTCCCCGCTGTGGCAAGCTCCAAATGGGACCGTACGGGGTCCACACTGCCCGGCCCCCCAGAATCTGCCCCCGTGGAATCAGGCTCTTCGGAGGGTAAGTAGCCCGTCGTTCCCCGAGGCAACATCTGCGTGGGGAAATCAGGATCCCGCTGTCCACGAGACGGTCAGCAGAAGCCCTTCCCCACCGACCCTTTCCCAGTGGAATCACGGTGTTGCCAGGACAAGAAGCCCGTCCCCTGAAGTTCTGTCCCTATCGGAGGTTCCCCGACAGGCAGTCAGGAATGCCGCAGAGGGCTGTAGGAATCTGTCCCCGCCGGCCCTCTCCTCATGGGAGGCTCCAGATCGTACTAACGGGATGTGGAACCCATCTCCCCCGGAAAGATGGGATGGCACACTGCAGGGCCCATCGATGGTATTTACATCGGAAGCTGCGAATGGAGTAGGACAGGAGGAGCTGGAGCTGCCTAGGCCCTCCGGACCCGGAACTCCTGAGCTCACAGAGGCGCAAAGTCCGTCCACGCGGGAGATGCGGGATCTTGCCTTCCGAGGCAGTCAGCGGTCGCCAGAAGTGGCTGCACCTGAGCTGCCCCTCCGTCGCCCGGTGGGCACCCTGGAAGCTGATGTGCGTCTGGAAGCTTTGGGCCCTGGAGAAGCCGCCTCGGGACGGCCGCGCGTGGCCATCCCGCGGCCCCGCGACGTGCGCAAGATGGTGAAGACCACGTACGCGCCCAGCTTCCCCGCGGGAACCCCGGCTTTGGGGCTGCCTGCGCCTCCTGCGGAACCCCGCCGGGAGGAGGGCGGTGCATCCAAGACACAAGAGTTCCAGGCGCTGGGGTCCCCAGCCCCAGCTCACTACACTTCTGTTTATCTCAAGGACTTTCTTCCGGTCGTGACGCACCCCTATGAGCCCCCAGAGCCGCCTCCTGACACTGTTCCTCGGGACGCTTCGCAGTCCAATGGAGTCCTGAGGCGCAGAGCGAAGAACAGCACAGCAAAACCCTTCGCGCGCACTGAGATCCGCCTTCCTGGTGCACTGGTCTTGGGCCGTCGGCCAGAGGAAACCGGGGGAGTTCTGGTGCCCGATGCTGGCAGAGAGAACCGGGGTGCTGAGCCGCAGCGCCTGGTCCCCGACGGCGAGGGGCGGACCAGCCCTCGAGGCGGCGCTCGCACCTCACCCCAGCAGTCGCCCAGAGGGCCAGCGGGGTCCCAACCACCCCGACCACCCTGCCCCAGCTCCCCTCAGGCTCATCCTAGAGAGAGCTCTGGGATCTCACCCAAATTGGAGACGACGCCTGGAGTCCCGGAGCCTGCGACTGAGGTCCAGTCGTCTCTCCCGCGGGATCCCCAGGCGTCGGCTGACAGTACCACCCCGCCCCAGCCCCGTGCTGCCTCGGCGCCTCCAATGGACCGGTCCCCGGAAGGCCTCTTCCAGGGGGCGCGCAAGCCACCTGGGACCGCGTTCGCGGGGAAGGTCCTGGTGGACCCCGAGAGCGGCCGCTACTACTTTGTAGAGGCGCCGCGGCAGCCTCGGCTGCGGCTGCTCTTCGACCCCGAAAGCGGGCAATACGTTGAGGTGCTGCTGCCGCCGTCGCCCCCGGGGCCACCCCGCCGCGTCTATACCCCGCTGGCCCTGGGTTCTGGCCTCTACCCGCTCGCCTATGGGCCTCTCCCGGGCCTCTCAGTGCCGCCGTCGCCGGGCCCACCGGCCTTTAGTGGCCCCCACGTACCCTGGGACTCCGAGGTGGGGCCCCTGGACGGGATGTACTACCTGCCAGTGAGTGGAACCCCCAGCCCCGCACCTCCTCTGCTGCTCTGTGCTCCGCCCAGCAGTTCAGGTTCAGCGCAGCCCGGCAAGGGGTCCTTGTTCCCAGTGTGAGGCCCCAGGGCCTGATGCCCATGGTGTTGGGCCTTGGAGGTTCCGGCATCCAGTCCCCTGACACCTTTCCTTCTATCACCTCTTTCTTTTACCCCTCCCCTTCCCTCTTCACACTGGAAATTACCTTCAGAGAATGTATCAGACTTTGGGACTGATGGAGCTGGGACTCAGAAAGTGGTTGCCTACTTCCTCCCCTTTCCAGGCATTCCCAGAATGTGGTGTTTGTGTGTGCGTGAAAGTGAGGCATCTCAGGAGTTGTTCCTAGGAGCTAACTTGAGGGCATGTTTGGGAGTTCACTAGGGGCAACAAGAAAGAGGATCAGCAGAGGATGGGGCTGCCCCGGAGGTAGTGAGCTGTCTGTCCCTCCCTGAAGGAGGACCTCGCTGAGGAGGAACAGGCTAGTGAGCACTGGCGGGATGGAGGGAGGACTCTGACTAGGAAGTCTGTTATCATTTGGAAGACGCTCTGAGCCTCAGCCTGGGAGGCTGTGTGGGAAAGGGGCCAGTACAGCAGCCAGGCCAGGCTGTATCTCAGAAAGGGAGCTGTGGGGACGGCAGGTGGAGATGGAGCAGGGATGTCATATGGAAGGGGTGATAGAGGGTCAGCCTGGGGATGGGGTTGGATAGGGAGGCTGTGGTAGTCTCCAGAGCCCCACTTCTCATCCTTCCCTCAACCTCAGCATCTGACTTGGCCTCTGTAAGCCCTCAGAGCTGAACGGGCTCATGCTGGGGCCAGGAGTGGAGGTTTAAGCCATTCCCACCCAGGATGGGAGACAGATGAAGTGAATCATCAAGAAGGACTTAGAAGCAGGGAGGATGGTTAAGTCTCTTGACCCTGTAGTGGAGGGTGGGTATGGGCTAGGGCAGCAGATGGGATGCCATGTGGGTGGGGAGCAGGGAAGAGAGACTTGGAGCCCTCAACTGGTTCCACTCCCTAGGTGACAGACGTGGCAACCATCCCCAGAGAGGGCCTGGCTTGGCAGGCTGGTCACAGCAAGGAAGGAAGAGAGCCCAGAGCCTGTATTCTAATTGTCTTGAGATTGCTGGGGCCTCTGAGGAGGGCTGAGGGAGAAGTGTGGAGTACAAGGTGCTCTATGGTGGGCTCTGTGTGTAGTTCTGAGCTAGAAGTGGTGGGGCCTTATTGAACTGATATGTGATGTGATGATTTGGGGGAAGAACAGTTCCCATTAGAAGCAGTTGTTAGGGATGGAGATCGATGTCTTACTTAAGTTCCAGGCCTCTGGATGGTCTGGGTCCCTGGAAGTCCCTGTTCCCTACCTGGGGCTGGAAGCTGACTGGGAGAGCTGTGAGTCAGAATAACCTGAACAACTTCTCATGGCTAGAGGTGTTGGTTCTGATGGTATGGAGGGCCCGGGGCCCCTCCTGCTCCTCTCACCTTATCCTGGTATGCAATAAATCACTGACCCAATGAGCCATGATGCTTGGAACAACTGGTGTAAGTTGTCTGATTTCTGATTTCTTTCTGCGACCTCTGACACCTCCTATAATGCTCTTCCATGCCTGGGTATGGCCTGAGTGGAGGGGGCCCTAGGGCCCAGGGAAGGAGCACATGTGTGTCTTTCATGCACTGTGGCATCCTTGCGTCCGCAAACGTGCCTCCCAGGGAGAGAGCCCTAGGCTTGCAAACATACCTGTGGCCTCATTCTCCCTGGTGGCTGGATGGCCAGTGGGCTTTGGGGTCAGTCAGGCTCGGGTTCTAAGCTCAGTATGGTCCTTGAATTCATCACTTCTCTCTGAGCCTTCACATGCTCATAAAAATGACACTAACTATCCACTTCCTCCCTTGCAGTACTCAGTACAGTGCTCACCAAATGGCCAGATCCCAGGACATGGGAGGGGTCAGCCCCCATGTGTCCTGACACAGGCTAAGGCCCCCTCCTTATGTCACTGGGAAGTGGAGCTAAGCTGCCTGCCACGGGGATCCCAGGGGAGGGATGTACACGTGGCATCTCTAGGGCCCTGGGGGAAGGAAGAGAGTGGGAGGGGTGAGGTGTTGGTTCCCCATTGGTCTGGGTCAGGCTTTCCGGGGTGGCCCCCACTGCACAGAGGCACACACACACCTGCACCCCAACCACAGCCCAGGCTCACTGAGCCAGCTCGCCTGACCATGCGGCTGTCGCTGCCACTGCTACTGCTGCTAGGAGCCTGGGCCATCCCAGGGGGCTTCGGGGACAGGGCCCCACTCACAGCCACGGCCCCACAGCTGGATGAGGAGGAGAAGTACTCAGCTCATATGCCTGCTCACCTGCGCTGTGATGCTTGCAGGGCAGTGGTCTACCAGGTGAGTACCTCCCCCCTGCAATTTCCTGGCCCCTGTCCAGGTCCCTCCTGAAGCCAGGCCTTTGATTTCCAAAACTCTACCCCTGGGCCCTGACTTAGACTTGGCTTTCCATGGTATGGCCATCTGCACCTCACCCAAACCTCCATACCTCAGTTTACCCATCTCTCAGCCCAACAGAGAGCACATAATCTGGGACATCCCACAGTGTCTTGAGACCCCAGGCAGTCACCTGCTTGTCCTCTCTGACTCCTCCCTTTCCAGACTTACCCTCAGGTCTGGACTCTTTCCCCGGCTGGAGAGCACTGGTGTACACGTGTGCACATGGGTTGAGTGCATGAATATATGAGGATGAGTGTGTCTTGAGTTCACACAGAAACCCGTCAAGCATGTCTGAGTGCCTCTGTGTGTGGGGGGGAAGCCTATGAGTACACGTGTCATTGAAGACTGGGTTCCGTTTTTTTGTTTGTTTGGGTTTTTTTGTTTTCTTTTTCTTTCCTTGTTCCTATGGGTTAAAATAGCATAGCTGATGGACATGCACCCCAGGGAAGGAGCCCCAGTGCTCAGGCCTAACTTACTACCTCACCGTTTCCTACCCACCCACCACCCCATCCCAAGGGAGTGGATCCGACCTCAGCAGATCCAGTCCCAACTTTCAGAACCTGGGGAAGGACCCAAAAGTCTCCCTTGCCACGTCAATCTCTTCCGGAAACCCAGGCTCCTATCTGACCCTGCCCCTCCGTTGAGCAGTCCCGAAGCCCTGGCTCTCAGCCCCTCCTTGTTCTAGATGTGGCAACACTTGGCAAAGGCAGAGGCCAAGCTTCACACCTCAGACTCAGGGGGGCAGCGGCGGGAGCTGAGCGAATCTGTATACACAGACATCCTGGACCAGAGCTGCACCCAGACCTGGCAGGGGTGAGTCCAGAATCTGACCCCTACCACCCTCCTCTAAGGGTAGAGCTGATGGGTAGTTTCCCACTCTCCCATCACACCAGGCACACAATCCACTAGGGGTTTGGTCCAAGGTAGAGGGCTGGCTGGGATGAAGTCTGAGGTCTGGAGCTAGGGGAGTAGAATGATGCGTGGCCAGGGGACAGGGTTGCGTGACCTTGGGCCAGGTCACAGGTTGTGTGACCTTGGGCCAGGGGCTTTCCCTCCCTGGTTTTGTTTTCCCTCAGAGAGGATCAGAATCTGGGCTCTGAATTCAGCAAATGCCCCATGTGCCCAGCTTCACGTGGGGTTGTATCCCTTGCTAGCAGGGCTCCCACTAACGCTGTGTCCCTCTCCTTCCTGCTGCTTCCAGCTATGGGATCCGAGAAGTGAACCAGGTAAAACGTCTCACAGGCCCAGGACTCAGCAAGGGGCCAGAGCCAAGCATCAGCGTGATGATCACAGGGGGCCCCTGGCCCACCAGGTGATGACTGGCGTGTGGGGGTGGGATGGAGACCTTGGAGCCCTGATCAGTCCTCTGAGTGGCAGGCAGGGTCTGAGGCTCCTGTTGGGTTCCCATAGGCTCTCCACAACATGTTTGCACTACCTGGGGGAGTTTGGAGAAGACCAGATCTATGAAGCCCACCAACAAGGCCGAGGGGCACTGGAGGCATTGCTGTGTGGAGGACTCAAAGGGGCCTGCTCCGAAGAGGAGACTGTCGCAAGGACAGAGCTCTAGTGTGACTCCTTCCCCTTCCTGGTCAGCCCCTGAAACAGAACTGGGGCATCCTCTAGACCTACCCACTCTTCTCTGCAGGCTGCCCAGAGGGCAGGAAGGCCATGGTTTTCTGTGCTGCCACAGCCCTTCCCTCCTCCAGCTTCAGGACACTGGGGCCATGCGTGTGTTGGCGGTTGGATGGGGGAAAGGCCTTCCCCTCTGGATTTGAATAAAACTCAGTGACCTCGATTTCTTGATTCTCTCTCTCTGCAAAAGGTGCTTGTGGGGCTGGGAAGACAGACATTGGCATTTCTGCTGATGTTGTACCTAGAGAGGGCCAAATACACTTACTTCCCCACAGTCTTCCAGAGGTAGGTGAGATGTATCATAGCTGGAAATGTGAGAGAGCTGTCAAAGGCATATGGAACTAATTACATGAATGTGAAACCCCAAATTCATCAAGAGAGAAAAGAAAAACCAAGGGAAACTCCCTGAGCAGGCTACCTTGTAGACGTGGCTAAGCTCTCTGGGCCCCTCCCTGAACACTAGTCTAACTGGGTCTATTCCCAACAGGCACTCAATTTCTGGACTCTACCTCTGACCCCAGAAGACAGGGTTGGGCCCTAGGTGTCTGCCTGGGACTGGGCAGGGCAGAGTTCCTGAAAGGGCTGGATTCAGTATCTTGGCTTTCAGTCCTGCTCTCCCCCAGGAATTCTTTTGACCTGGGAACTTTCCTTAACAATGGAGGAAAGCACCGCACCTGGGCCCCACCTGAGAATGGGAATGTGTGGGCAGGCCCAGCTGTAACTTGTCGCTTCCTTTGTGAGTATCTCCCTGATCTGCTGAATCCCTGAGAGGTGGACAGAACAGACACTTTAATCCCCAGCTGACAGACACTGAAACTGAAGAGAAAATAAGAGAGGGGGTGCATCTGACTCTTGATCTAGGCTCAGGTCATGATCTCAGGGTTGGGAGATCAAGCCCCAGGCCAGACTCGGCACTGAGGACAGAGTCTGCTTAAGATTCTCTCCCTCGGGCGCCTGGGTGGCTCAGTGGGTTAAAGCCTCTGCCTTTGGGATCGAGGCCCACATCAGGCTCTCTGCTCTACGGGGAGCCTACTTCCTCCTCTCTCTCTCTGCCTGCCTCTCTGCCTACTTGTGATATCTCTCTCTGTCAAATAAATA
>PITA01022822.1:0-29557 GCA_004023965.1 Spilogale gracilis | reverse complement strand
TTGTGTTGCTACTTCAACACCTTATCTTAAAATTTTCTATTATGCTAAGAATTTCTTTGCGCAAAGCATTTCACATAGATCTCTAAATTTTGGTTAATAGGTCAGTGCATTCAATATTGCTCTTTATATAACGGATAAATTACTCTCTCAGCTGATATTTTAGCTACCTTATCTGGAGAGACACTTGTAAAGGTAATAATTAAGTATTCTTTATCATACTCAGAAAAGCAATGAGTCATAGTTATAATCTGATGACAGTGTTGTCCTCTCAACATAATATTTTAGCCATTTGTGATAGAGTGTAATTATTTTCAGAAGACGTGCTAAATTAAATACAAAGATGGATATACCAACAACCTTTGGGGATTTTCCTTCTTCTCTTTTCATTTGTAAATGGGTTAGAAAGTTCATTATCCATATCAGATAAAACCAGGAAAAGTGTTATTAAAGTGAGGCCCAGAAGTCAGATTTTAGAATAAATTATCCATTTAACTCACTTCAATGTTCAGATGGCCTATAAGTAACTACATTATATACAAACTTTGTGAATTGTTCATTACTACATATAACATAACTGAAGAGGGATAGAAGCAGAAGAATGTTCACCTTTAGCCCAGAAGGCTGATCTAGAGTCTGCATGGCTCCAATAAGGATCAAATACGTGCTGTTTGCTACACTCTTAAAGGGTCTCATGACTGCCTGTACATCTCACTGATAGCTAAAATTGAGCTGAATGATATGCACCATAAAAATCTCACAAAACTAGTTTATGAGTAGAAACTCAAAAAACCATTTGTGATTTAACTAACACTCCTTGCATGTCCCCTCTCCTTTGCATACCAAGCATAGACAACCAGCTTCATACAGCACCTTTTTACACCAAAAACATCTCAAGTGGGGGCCTGGGTCAAAGCCTCTGCATTCAGCTCAGGTCATGACCTCAGGGTCCTGGGATTGAGGCCTGAATTGGGCTCTCTTCTCAGGAGGGAGGCTGATTCCTCCTCTCTCTCTCTCTGTCAGCCTCTCTGCCTACTTGTGATCTCTCTCTCTGTCAAAAAAAATAGGTAAAATCTTTAAAAAAAGAAAAAGAAAAAAAATCTCAAGTATTCTTTCTTGACTATGCCCTCAATGCCCCACTTTTCCTACTGTATGCCACAAAATGTATGCAAATCTACATCTTTTTATCTAAAATCCATGGAGCCAGATATGCTTCAAGTTTGCTTTTTTAAATGATGAACTAAGCAGAAATTTTATTTCCAAGTTCATTAAAGATGATTACAAAGTAACCTTTTAAAAGTGTCACAAGTTAAATCTAAGGCACCTCATCGAAGTACAATACTTCTGACCTTAAGAATTCATTTAGGTTGTCATATTTTCACATTATTTTGTGTTGAGTCATTTGCATGTTCTGATGATCACATTAAAACAATTTTTTAAGACATAAAATAATGTATTTTACTAAAGTACAACCACAACATAAAGTAAAGGAACTTAAGAAGACAGAGACTAAGACCGCTTTGTACACAGGATAGAGTAATCTAATACACAATACAACATGTATCTTTCCAAACAAATTTGCTAAGACACAGCTCCCATGTTTAGTAATACAAATAACAATCTTATTTAGAAAAATCAAAATACCATTTGATTACAAAGCTTATTCTTCCCCCAGTGCTATACACATTCATTTAGAAACTGTAAATTCATGAGGAAAGAAAGCAAGTTCTGTTAGGGTACAAAAATCATGAGGCACCTGGGTGGCTCAGTTCGTTAAGCGACTGCCTTCCACTCAGGTCATGATCCCAGAGTCCCGGAGTCTGCTTCTCTCTCTGACCTTCTTCCCTTTCATGCTCTCTCTGACTCTTTCTCTCTCTCTTCAAATAAATAGATAAAATCTTTAAAAAAAAATCTTAGGAGCAACAAATTACAAATACTCCACTTTTTAATAACCAAAAATGTTTCCTTCCCCAAATGGAAACATCCAATAAATAAAACAAACATAATATTCCAGGTATGGGAACAATACTAAACCCCTTATGAAAGAGATGTATTTGTTGGTATTATTTTTCTTTTCTTAAAGAGGCTCCTGACCTCCTGTACATGTAGGGCTTGAACTCAGGACCCTGAGATCAGGATCTGAGCTGAGTCCCACAGTCAAACACTTAACAGACTGAGCCACCCAGGTGCCTCTCAGATTTGTCAGTCTTAAATATAAAAACACCTTACCAAAAGAATCAAGCCATTACTATTTAAAGCATACTCCTTCAACCAGTTTCCTTATCTGAGTAGAAACTCATCAATTTCTGTAGAATTTTGACTACAGAACCAAAGCCACAGGAAAGGTGTGAAATATGTGAAAAGTCATTTGACTGGAGAAAAGAGTTTTCTTGAGACTTGAAGGCAGTCATTCATCAATTTGCACTGAAAAGCATTCCTCAGCCAACTTCTTCCATACTGCCTTTAGAATAATGCACAGGGTCTGGGCTCCCAGAAGGTGCTGCTTCCAGCCGGAACACCTACCAGCAGGGCATCCTTGCAGGTATTCTGCATGCCCAGAGTACTGGGGAAAGCGCTGCAGCCCCTGGGATCCTGGGAGACCTTGATCCTCCGGACACTGGCCTCTAGCATTTGCTGCTCCACCCAGCGTGGCAGGTGATCATGCTCACCACCAAGACAAATGGTGGCAATGGGCTCCTGGGTCCAAAGAGCCAGGCTCCAATTTCACATTGTTTTTTAAAGTTAACACGGTAACATGGTAACATGGTATTTTGTAACATCCCAAAATAGAGTCTGAAACACAAGCCTTTATATAAAATAATTATTTCTGTGTATGTGTGTGTGTGTGTGTGTGTGTACACATATACACATCCTGAGGCTTTTTGTGTGTGTTTTGTATCTCTGTACATCAGTTTGGATACTATTTATTGACTTTGAATCCAATGATTCTTTTGTGTTCACTCTGTTTTTAAGCCCACTTAAACTCATAACTTTATGTTGTTTTTCAGTTATAAAATATCATTTGATTCTTAGATATTCCACTTCTCTTTTAAAGTTTTTTATTGTTTTCTCCATTTTTTCAACTGTTGAAGCACTTTTTAAAAAATATGTCGTATTATACTCTGCTAATTTCAACAATCGATCCCTCTGTGTTCTTCTTTTAACTATTTTCTTCTTAAACATATGAGGCATATATATCCCTGTTTCTTTGCATGTTCCAATTGTATGTGTTTTAAGCATTGTGTATAAAAAAATCATACAGATTTGACTTAATATATTCTTGTAGAAACTATTTACTGTTTCTTCTATGAGGCATAAAAGGGTAAAGTGTAATCACCTCAATCCACTCAAGTACTTTGAGCTTTTTTGAATCAGCCTGTAGTTTTTATAAGACTCAGAATACCTCTGGTTATTCCTGCTCCTTGGATATATCCCTTCCAAGTTCTAATTATGATTCAAATGGATCTCTTGCTCATCGTTCTGAAATATTTTAGGTGGTTAAGTTTTGCCCTTCAGAACTTTTTTTTTAAGATTTTTTTAATCTTTAAGTAATCAATCTCTACACCCAAATGTGGGACTCAAACTCAGCGTTGGTGGGTGTGGGAGACTGAGCCTGAGCTAGATCAAAAAATGGCTCTTTGCTTTTGCACTGGACTTGGTGACTCACTGGTGGTCTTTGGGGATCTTGAAATCTGGGCAGGGCATACCATTTGGGTGCTCGTCCGGGATCCCCAAGGCCCTCCAGGGACCCCAACCTGAAGAGCCTGACTGGCCATGGTAGGTGTCTGTGTGTTCTCTGTCTCCCTTGTGTGACCTCATTATTGGTACTCTGTAGTGCCCGACGCGGTCTAGGAGGACGCAGTAGTGGACCAAGGGCTGAAGGATTCAGAAGACATTCTGATCCTCTGGAGGGACATGGAATCCCCTCCATCTGAAACACAGGCGTGTTTGTCTGAGATGAGGCAGGTCACTCCCGCCAGTCGGTGTGAGGCCATCGTCTAGCTTTTTGGTTTTGCTTCCACAGAGTAGGAAGACTGTTCCCTGGTACCGAGAAAATCCCCATCTATGGTTGTCAGGGGTTCAGGGGCCCCCTGGGCTAGGCGGTGGCCAGGGGTTTGAGGCCCCTAGGCTAGGCACTCATGTTTGAAACCCGTCCTATATGACAGAAGGGGAATCTGATAACCTCCTATTAGTCAGGGACACCCGGGGGTGGTGTCCAACCTGTTTGAATGTGACAAGTGGTTGAGTGTATGAGTGTGTGTTCCAGTTCCACCGCTTGGGCTGTGCACGGAGAGGCAGCAGCACTCTGAGCTGTCAGGCACGGTTCTGCGGCCACAGGACCCACCGACTGGTGGGAAGCTGTGTCCAGCCAGCCCACAGGAGCAAAATAGCCGCAGCTGAGGCAAAGTGAGCTATGCGTCGGGGGTGTCGGAGCCTGCGCCAGAGGCTCCTGGGGTGCCCAGGCCCACCGCACCAAAAGCGCCACTGCAGCGCCAGCCGTGATGCTCTCCAGGCCCTGGCAGATTGGCCTGGTTTGAGCAGGAGGCTCAGGCGGTCGGCTCAATGTGGAACACAGGTCCAGTCGAGCGGGAGGTGTCAGGGCTATGCTCGAATCCCATAACCTGCAGGATTGCTGAATGTTTATTTTAGAAACTTGTGTTTTAAAACTGACTTCTGGTTTAACAATTTACAATCAGTTACTCCTTAGTGTTCACTGGAGATTGAGGTTTCTGAAGAGTGCAAAATTCTGCTAACTGTCACAAAGAGTGATGGAAATAAGGGAAGCAACTCTGGATGTGGAAAAGTAGGAGATTTGTAAGAAAGATAAAGAATGGGAATGCATTTTTGTTGAAGATAAAAGAAGGTAATTTTGTCTTAAATGAGATGGTTGTTTGGAAGAAAAAAAAAAGGTGTGGGACAAAAATCCGCATGCAAAGGAAAGTTGTAAAAAGGTTTGTGGAGGGAAAACTATGTAATGTTAAATGTGGCCGGCAGGAACCAAGATTGAAATGAATGGGTTTTAAAGTGTAAGATTGAAACTCTGCTTTCTCTTTATTCAAAAGGCAAGGTTTTCTCCCATTGTTGGTCTGTTCTTGATAAGAAAATGTAAATAGTTGCTCTCTTTGCCTGCCCAGAGAAATCAGTATCTATGATTTGCATTTATCACCTCTTTGAAATCCCTATTCCTATTTAGGCTTGTGCTTTAAATCTCTAAGGTTTTACCATACTTCCCGGATTTAAATCATAAATGAAATCTTACCTTAGTAGGCCTGTTATTTAGTTTGCTAAGACACTTGAGAAGTACTATTAGACAAATGAGAAGCCTTGAGTTACATTTAAGTGGGGGCTATAACTATTCTGGAGGTGATGTGCCCTACCTAAAGTTTTAATGTACTAGTTCAAGATCATCACTAAGTATTATGAATATTGAAGTGTTGTGTGTCATAGAATAACTCAGCTTCCTTGTCAATCCTATTGTGGTAACACTCAACTTGGATCATTGGCAACATCTGTTTCTGAGTTTTTACAATTGTGATTGTCTTGCAAAATGAGCTTCATCTGCACGGAGATTCAGGTGAAGGTAGGGAGAGTCTCCACTTCTACAGCCAGGCTCTGTTAGGGGACTCCAGGGGGCTCCAAGGAGGCCCTTAAATTTATCCAAGATTATGCGGTGACTCAAAGTAAGGATGAGTTCTCAGGGGCTTTTCTGGAAAGGCTTATTAAATCCTATAAAATGTACAACCCAGTTGACTCTGAGGCACCCGAAAACCAGAGAGCAATTAACCTAGCCTTTACTAGCCAGTCAGCCTCAGACATAAGGAAAACTTGCTGAATGAGTGAGCTTAGCAGAAGAGGTCTTCAGCAACAGGGGGATAAAAGGCAGACTAGGAAAATAGTTATGGTTGTGGCATTACATCAGCTGGAAAGGCCAGCAGGAAAGGAAAAGGCAGATAGGAGATGGTCAATGGAAGGAAAAGGTTAAACGCAGAGAAAGCAAAAGCTAAGACTTAGATTCAGATCAGTGTGCTCATTTCAAGGAGAAAGGATGCTGGCCCAGGGAATGCCCTAAGAAGAAACGACAATGCTGGCCACCAAAGACTGAAGGGGCCATGATTTGGAACCTCTCCCTGAATGTCCAATTAGAGTTAAAGTAGAGAAGAAATCGATCGACTTTTTGATGGACACGGGAGCCCAATTTTCATTGTTGCTAAGGCCTATGGAAAAACTATCTGGAGAGGAAACCTGGGTATAAGGAGCAAATGGCACAGAAAGACTTTGGGGCAACCAGCTGTGCAGATGCTTGTGGCAGCAGTGGATGAACACCTCTTTTATAATCCAGTCTCAAAACTGGAAGAGGCAGAAGAGGGAGACCTTCTCCAAACCCTGCAGGTCGAGTTTCCCGAAATCTGAGCAGAGGGAAAGCTGCCTGGCCTGGCCAAGGGACGCCTCCAGTACTGGTACAGTGAAAAGCAACCGCTAGGGCTGTTCACGTCTGGCAGTACCCCCTCCCCTGGGAAGCAAAGTAAGGGATCAGAGATATCCACCCAACTGTGTCTAACCCCAATACCCAACTCTCCCTCCTGGGCCCCAAAGGAACTTTGTATTCCATCCTAGATTTCAAGGGTGCGTTTTTCTGCATACCTCTGACAAGGGAGTCTCAGCCCCTCTTTGTTTTCCAGTGGTCTGACCCACAGGAGGGATTCCAGGGTCAGCTCACCTGGACAATTGCTGCTACAGCCCTCCTTGTCAAGGACAAATGCCCAAGTAACAGGGTGTCAGGCCCTCCTCCTCAACAAACCGAAAATGACTTTCCAGCCCCTGGTGGTGCTACAGACAAAAGCAGCTACATAGCTGATGGGAAAAGGTATGCAGGGGTTGTGATGGTCTCTCCTGAGCAGGAGTTCTGAAAGGTAGCCCTGCCCCCCAGAACCTTGGCGCAAAAAGCGGAGTTGACTGCGCTCACCAGGGCACTGTAGATGGTTAAGGGTAAGGTCATCAATATCTACATGGACAGCAGGTATATCTTGACTACTCTCCATGTACATGGGGCTATTTATAAGGAAAGTGGCTTATTAAATGCAGGAGGAACCAGGATGGGGAGAGGGAAGGGAGTGAGGGGTAGGGAACAAGGAGTTTATTGGGAAGTAGATTTTACAGAAATAAAACAGGGAAAATATGGACACAAGTACATTAGTTTTTGTGGATACTTTTTCAGGCTGGGTAGAGGCTTTCTCCACCAAACATGAGACAGCAGGGTTGGTAGTCAAAAAGCTACTAGAGGAAGTAATTCCTAGGTTTGGGTTGCCTCCCACGATCGGGTCAGATAATGGCCTCACATTCATTAGTTCAGTCTCACAAGCATTGGCCAAGGCCGTGGACACAAACTGGAAACTACACTGTGCCTACTGGCCCCAGAATTCCAGACAAGTAGAGAGAATGAACCGGACTCTTAAAGAGACCTTGACAAAGCTAATTCTAGAGACTGGCAGTGGATGGGTGGCTCTCCTTCCCTTCGCCCTCCTTAGGGTGTGGTGCACATCCTATTTAAACAAAGTTACCCCATTTAAAATAATGTTAGGGAGACTCCTCCCCTCTGCCCATGGCTTGAAGTGGTTGCCTTGGCGGAAATGACCTACCAGTCTGTACTCCAGTCACTGCAGGCGCTGAATCTGTCTTAAAGGGAAATCACATGGGAGTCCAAGCTGCCCATTCTGGGATGGAGGTTAAGTCACACTCTCATCAACCTGGAGATTAGACTGGATGTGCCGCCACCAGGTGGGAAACCTAGAACCTCCCTGGAAGGGACCATTTACTGTCATCTTGACCACCCTCATGACAGTAAAAGTTGAAGGCATCAGGACCTGGATTCATGCATGTCATGTCAAAGGAGCTGAGGATGAGGATACCCCCCAGAGATGGACACCACTGCTGATGGACCCCGCTGACCATGGACTGAATTTAAGACTCAAAAGATGATAACTTTGTTGTTTTTTTAATTGTTGCCTAATGATATGGGAGCTTCTGGGTCACCTCATATGTTTGAGAATGATTGTGAACATTTTCCCATCTGTGTACAACTGGCTCTGATTATTAACCCTCTCTCCTACCCTTCCCTGGGTAACTGAAATTGGTCATGGTAAATTTTGTTCATAGATTTGAACAGTCTTTTGGCTGTTACTAAGTTTGGAATATAGATCTGGGAAAGAGATTTTATTTAGCAAGGGGTCAAATATTTGACCTATTACCAAAGAAAAGGGGGGAATGAAAGGGCAGAATAATACTGACTCCATCTTGTGTGCTGCGCCCTCCATCTTGTGTAGATCCCCAGCTTGACCCCTCCCCAGAAAAGCCACATGCAAATATTGCCCCACCCTGGCCTAGACCACCTTGTGCAACTGACACTTGGCCAATCAATATAAACCACTGACATCACCCAGCCTATTGCCACCCACCCCCTATAAAACTACTGTGCTTCTGAAAACCACATTTTTTTCTCTGCATCTCTCTGCTGCGTTCGTGGGTGTGGGGGATTGAGCCCAAGCTAGCTCGAATAAAGGCTCTTGGCTTTTGTATTGGATTCGGCGACTCCTTGGTAGTCTTTGGGTTTCTCAAAATCTGGGCATGGTATAACAAAACAAGGTATAGAAATACGTCTAAAATAAATATTATATATTTAAAATAAATATTATATATACATATATGTATATTCTCCTGCCTTAAGTCAACTGGAGATGGCTTGAGTTCATGGAATTGAGGCAACCAAGTGGGAGAGTAATAGCCACAGGCCAAATACATGAAACATGCTCTCTCTGAGGCTCTCCCTCTTGTTTTCCCACCTGCATATCTCAAACTTTCCTTATTCTGTCTACCTCACACATCCCTCTTTGTTCCTTTTTCCTCTAGGTTTTAAACCCTCTCTCATACATATTTTGTCTTTCAGAAAAACAAAACTGAATTATTCATATCCCAGGTTTAAATGGAAGGAAAGCTGTCTATTTCATAGTTTCCTCAAAAGTTTGAGTATATTAGCTCAAAAAGATCAGTTTGAATCCAGACCATCTAATTCATTTTTGAGGTCATAGTTTCAGCAGATTCTAAGTCTGTAATTTGTGCTTTTTCATCAACTTCCCACAAACTTTTCTTGGGATTTTAATTCAGTTATCAACTTGTTATAAAGGGTGGATGTGATAGTTCCATGTTCCCTCATAATTAGTGGCCTATTCTAAATGGTGACTTCAGAAAAAAAACAGCTCCAAATTCTGTATAGTTACTTAAGCATTTTCATTACTTGAAGTTGTTTGAAAATTTAAAGAGTAACTTGTGCTCCTGTGAGTTATTTAGGAGATCATTCTCAAACTCAGGAGTTGACTACGTAGTCTCTTCATTGCCATCTTCATGTCCTTGTTCCGTAGTGTGTAGATAATAGGATTCAGAATGGGTGTAATTGTAAAGTCCAAAATGGCAAGGAATTTATCCACTGACGTGGTGGGAAATGGCCACACATAAACAAAAATACATGGTCCAAAGAACAAAATCACTACAGTGATGTGAGCTGACAGAGTAGAAAAGGCCTTAGACAAACCACCTGAGGAACGTTTCCGTACAGTGACCAGGATGAAGATATAAGAGATAAACAAAAAGAAGAAGGTGCCCATGGAAATGAGCCCACTGATGGCAATAACAATTAATCCCATTCTGTAGGTGTCTGTGCATGCAAGTTTGATAAACCAAGGAAGGTCACAGTAAAAGCTATCTATCTCATTAGGACCACAAAAAGGCAAATGGACAACAAAAGCTAACTGGACCACTGAATGAATGAAGCCAATAGTCCAAGCACCAGACAGAAGTAAAATGCACATCTTTGGGCTCATGATAGTAAGGTAGTGGAGGGGCCTACATATGGCCACGTATCTGTCCAGGGCCATGGCGACCAGCAGCATCATCTCTGATCCACCCAGGACATGAAGGGTAAATATTTGGATGATACATCCCTGAAAGGATATGGTTTTGTGCCCAGAGTACAGGTCATGAATCATCTTAGGAATCGTTAAGGTAGAAAAACACAAATCAATGAATGAGAGGTTAGCTAAAAGGAAATACATGGGGGAACGTAAGTGAGGGTCAAAGGTCACTACAAACACAACAAGTAAGTTTCCCAGAACAATTGTTACATAAAACACTGTAGAGAAGGCAAGGAGAAAATGCTGCCCTGGTCTAGAGGTAGAAAGTCCCAGCAACACAAATTCAGACACTGAAGAGTAATTTGATTTATTCATTGACTTTGTGTTACCTAAAAGGGTCAAATAAAGATAATTATTAAGGGATGCTCCAGAACTATGGAAAGAACAGATGTCATTGGGTTTCAAATTCTGTCATTAGAGAAAAAAACTTCACTCTTGTCACAAAATTCCTTAGAAAAAGTCATAGAAAGTTTATCCATTTAACAAATGTTAACTAAGCAATGAAGACCTATGTACCTGACACTGTGCCAGATATTGTACATAGCAAAACAGAGTCCCTCATGTCAAGTAGGAGTCTGCATGAAGCAGTGACAGAGGCAGTCACGTACTGCAGCTAGAAAATATCACTATGACCAATGTCAGCTGACACCCCAGAACTGATAATGAGCAGAACCAGACTGCAGAGACCCCAAACTGATTAAACTCCTTTAAAAAGGGAAGGACTTTGGCAGTAAAGTTTCAGACTCTAAGACCTGACCCATGTCTGACCACCTAGAAAAAGCCACGACCGTGGAAGGCTCTACCTGACTGATCTCTGAACAGAACCGAGATCTTTCACTGCTTGAACTTAAGAAGTAGTTAAGTGGCCAGAGCTGACCCAGACCAGATGGAAGTCTTATCTCAACTGTGTGCCCCCAAACTGACTTTGCCTTTGGTTCGTTGACTTCCTACACCTTTCTGTTGTCTTGTTTGTTGTGTGGCTTGTCCTGTGTCCTGCTTTGTGTGCTGTGCAAGAAGCCAAGTTTAATCACATGGTGAATTGTCATTGAGTTTGGAATGCTGAACCTGCTTTATAATTGTGATTTAGTTTTGCTTTGTGACTGAATAAAATTGACATTGTGGAACAACACAACTCATGTGTGTGTCTTCATAGCATGCTCATGACAAATATATACCTTGTCTTTATGTGATCTGTAGTCTAGTTGTGAAGCTAGGCATTAAATAACTAATCACATAACTAGATGATTATAATGGTAATAAGATATTTGAAGAAAAGAACAAAGGGCTATGATAATTATAAGAGATCACAGCAGTGCCATTTGCTATGATCTGGAAAAAGACATTTGTGCTAAGATCTAAACAATGAGCAGGAGTTAAATAAGTGAGGAAGAGTAGGAAGTGTGACATACCCAGAGGAAAGACATGGAAAAATACTCTGAAGCATGAAGATACAGAAAAATTTGCAATAAATAAAAGAAGATCAGTAAGGGTCTGATCAAGGTAGAGTCCTCTACCCTGTATAAAGAATTTGGTCAATAACTTAGAAGTGGGGGTACCTGGGTGGCTTAGTCACCTGCCTTTGGCTCAGGTCATGATCCCAGGGTCCTGGGATCAAGCCCCACATCAGCCTCCCTTTTCAGCGGGAAGCCTGCTTCTCCCTTTGTCTCAGCACCTCCTCCTGGCTCATACTCTCTCTTATTTGCTCTCTCCCTCAAGTAAATAAAGAATATCTTTAAAAAAATATATCTTAGAAGTGATAGAAATCCACTGAAGTAGAACAGTGAAATAATATAGTACTTTGAAGGGTTGACAATAGTTGCAAAATAAAGAATGTAACAGAGTAATCCAGAGGGAAGAGAGAGATCTATTAGGAGTCTATTGAAAGATCATATCAAATCAGTACATAAAATATAAATTTATCAATAAATGGTGTTAACACAACTTACCAAACTTGGTAGAAGTAAATTAAATTCCTTACAACAGTACATAGAATGCATTTTAATGAATATTTAAATAATAAAAGAAATAGAAAAATAGAAGAAATATAGGCTATTTTTAGATAATCCTTTGTGTGAGAAAAATCTCTCTAAGCATATCCCCTCATGTGTAAATTCTGTAGAGAAAAACAGACACCTCCAGATTCAAAAATTTAATTTTCTATATAGTATTTTTAGAAACAAAAGTGTGGGAAAATAGTTGTTAAATATAATGATAAACCAAATTTTAAATGAACAAACACATAAAAACTTGGAAAGAATGAGAATCTAGTCAACACACAAAGAATAGTCAAACTCACTAGCAATCAAAGAAATGTAATTAAAAAAAATCTTGTTTTATCATTCTTTCCTAACCTATTGGAAAAAACAAACCCACCAAAAAAAAACTAGAAAAGGAAAAGATAAAGATTAATCCCAGTGTATTCAAATGAGCCCTTATGATGAGAATTTTTATGCATGATTGGTGAGAGTGGAAATAAATATTTATTAGAATTTAACATGTCCAAGAATAGGCAAGAAAAGAGGTACCTGAGACCCCTAACCCTAAACAGAGGGCTAAATTCATAGTATCATAACCAAAAGGAAATGACACAGCTTACTTGCCCAGTGTTGATATATATACATTTACATGTTCAGTGCCCTAGTATTCAATAGCAGTAACAAATGCAAATAATCAAAATATAAATTAATACCAAATCTTTTAATCAAATTAGATTGTAGCTATATAAAGAAACACTGGCCATTAAATGGCTATTAAAAGCAATGGCACAAATCTTCGTAACAGAGACCTACAGTAAAAATTTTCGCAGAATAAAATCTATAGTATGATTCCATGTATATGCAAATAAAGACATCTTAAAGAATGCCCAGCTTTTTAGAATTATAAATATAGTAAAATGTGATTGATTATACACGACTTTAACTTTCTAAAATCCTTATTTCTGTAATGTAGATGCCTTCTTAAAAGAATTGGTATTTGTTAAAGAAAAAACATGGATTTTTGAAAATGAACATGGATTTTTGAAAATATGAAAGTGAAGATAAGATCCAGGGGGAGTTCTGAATTCTGTAAAGGTGAAGCAGGCGGACCCTTTGCTCTCCTTGTCCCAGGGACACACAAAGATAACAGCCACATTAACACAACAAACTGAAGATAACCTGAAGATTAGCAGAACAGACTTCCCACAGTTAATCATAGAAAGGAGGCACAAGGAAAGGGTAAGAAGGGGTAGAAACGTGGTGTGGAATCAAGTTCATGGAAGAATAACAACAAACAGGAGGGACATCACAGGCACAGAGAAGTGAAAGGATCAGAAACCACACCACACCAAGCATTCCAGGCAGTGCGGACTGGCACTGAGATGATAAGCCCCATAATGTTGGCTATGAAAACCAGTGAAGCTTAACTTCTCCAGTTTTTACAATCAATGGGCCTTAATTCCAGGTACATTAAAAATCAGATGGCTTAGCTCTGGGAGAGCCTGAGGGTTATAGGAAACAGTCCCTGCAGCTTAAATAGCCAGCATAATAAAGATACAGCATAGAAGCAGCAGTTTGAAAAATGCCTGGGATATCTGGGGTATCTCAAAACAGTTGGGCACACACAAGGCACACAGGAGAAGGGCCAGGTTCTTGTGAATAGGCTTTACATCATAAGGGACCACAGTAGTGGTCCTAAGGCAACTACTTTCAAGATCTGGTGATGTAGCTGACTTTGCCAACACATAATTCCACTTCTGGGTGTTTACCCAAAGAAAACAAACATTAATTTGTAAACATACATGCACCCCTATGTATATTTCAGCATATATTCTGATAGCTAAGATATGGAAGCAATCCAAGTATCCATCCATAGATAAACAGATAAAGAAAATGTGGTGTTTTATATATGTGTGTGTATGTTGTATTTATAATGGAAAATGATACATATTCCATTAAAATCCATTAAAAAGAATGAGGTCTTGCCGTTTGCAACAACATGGGTAGACCTAGAGGACACAGTGCTATGTGAAACAAGTCGGTCAGAGAAAGATAAATGCCATATGATTTCATTCATATGTGGAATTTAAGAAACAAAACAAAGAAAAAAGAGAGAAACAGAAAAATAGACTTGGCTGCCAGAAGAAAGTGGGGGGGAACAGTGAAACGAGTAAAGGGATTAAGAGTGCACTTATGATGAGCACTGAGTAATGCACAGAATTGCTGAATCATTATGTTGTATACCTGAAACTAATAACAACTATGTTAAAATTTAAAAATTTTAGAATTAAAAAATAACAAAAGTGAAAATTCAAGATGCACAGCATGTTAAAAGAAGAAAACACAACACAAACATTGGGGAAAAAAAATGACAAAACTTTACTAGTAAGTGATCAACTCTTTTCTCACCAAAAATCAAAATTATCAATATAGCAAAAGTTCTCAGCAAAGGGTCCACCTTGAGGTGCAACCTTTATATATTTATATTTTTAATACTATATTTTTCTAAAGGTATGTGTGCATGTGTGTATGAGAGAGAGACACAGAGAGATAGAGAGAGAGAGAAAGAGAGAGAGAATGGAAACATTCTTGATTAAGGAGGGAGATGATTTTTAAAAGAGAGGAAAAGAGGGGTGCCTGGGTGGCTTAGTTGGTTAAGCATCCTATCTTGATTTCAGATCAGGTCATGATCTCAGGGTCGTGAGATGGAGCCCTGTGCTGGCTCTGCACTGGGTGTGGAACCTGCTTAATATTCTCTCTCTCCAGGCACCTGGGTGGCTCAGTTGGTTAAGTATCTGCCTTGGGCTCAGGTCATGACCCCAGAGTCCTGGGAGTGTGTCCCACATCGGGCACCCTGCTCAATGAAGCCTGCGTCTGCTTCTCCCTCTGCCCCTCACCCTGCTTATCCTATCCTAGCTATCTCTCTCTCACTCCCTCTCTCAAATGAATAAATAAAAACTTAAATTAAAAAAAAAATTCTCTCTTTCCCTCTCCCCCTGCCCTTTTTCCCCCTCCCCAGGTGCTCTCTCACTCTCTCTCAAATAAAGACTGAGAGACAGAGAGAGAGAAAAGGACAAGGCTAAAACAAACAAACAAACAAACAAACAAACACAGGAGAAAAGAGAAACAGAAGTTATTAATTGAGAGAGTAAAAGAAAAGAGAAGTCTCTGTGAGAGTCCTCTGATTCATAACAGTTCTGCTTAAACTCCTTCCATGACTTTTACTCCTGCACAAAAGTCTGAACTCCTTCATATAGGTGATCTGTTCTGTCTATCCCCAGCCTCGCATCTTTGATTCTCCCTTATTCCCACAAATACTCTCCAATTTTCTTGAACTACTTGAATGACTTTGTTTTTGTTAACATTACTTTGCTTGCTTGCTATGTTCAGCTGACTGCTGAACTGATAGTTCTGCTGACTGCTCTTCACAAGTAATTCCACATCATGTAACACCTTCTCAAGGACAGCTTCCTTTCTTCCAGTTGCAACTGACCCTTATTCCTTTATGCTCTCATGTTATGTTCTGCAAGCATAATGTTTATGATACTTTGTCCTATATATCACTCCTATCACATCTATAAGTTCCCTAAAGAGATATAGTATCTTATTAACAAATTCTGGCCCATAGTAAGTGTTCCATAAATGTTTGTGACTGTGAGATTAATGAATGAATGGGTGAATGATGTGATATATTTTGGATCCTGTCCTTAAAATGGCTAATTACATGGTCAATGAATGTAATTAAGCTTCTAGCACGGTGAATTAATCCTTCACAATCTGCCTGATAAAGTGATGGGCTCACCTGATAAAGTCACTTTATCACAAGCCAAGAGAGTGAATCCATCAGGGTTAAGGGGGAGATTCATTCAAAAGCTACTGTGAATCCAGAACTGATTTTTGAAGCGTACATACATATCTACCTTATTTTCATTTTAATAAAAAAGAACTGACAGGAGAGACTCCAGGTAACACCATTTCTCACACAGTAACATGCAGCAGTGAGTTAGAAAATATAAAGTCACATAACAATTGTGCAGTCTTGTTGAAACCTGCCATACTAAAGAGGCTGCCCTCAGGGTCCACTGTCTAAAACCATGTCTTTGAGAGTTTAGGATGCACAGGCAGCGAAACTTGGTCCTGAACACTGGCACTGACATTCCCTCCATGCATCCCAGGATCCAAGTGAGTTCTACTTTATTATTTATTGGCTAAATGTTTGTCTATATATTTATGTCCTATTTTTTTTTCCTCAGGAAACACACTACATTATGTGTCAGATTTCCCCACAATAACTTTAATTCCTGTCTTGCCATTTATGTCTGAGTCCAGTCAGTTTAGAGGATTTCCCAGACCTCACATCCTAAAGCACCTCCTCACTGCAACTCAGAGCTACATTATTTGCTTCTAACGCTTTTGATTGTTATTAAATGAAGCAGGAAGTAGAAAGAGCAGCAGCAGCAGAAGCTATGAGTGTTGGTGGCAATGCACAAGCAATAACCTGGTGATATTCCTGTCATCATCAACATACCGATACTTTCCTTCATCTTTTAAACTCTCTCTAACCTGCATTATGGATTTGTTTTCTATGTCCTTCTATTGAGGTCTACAATTATTTTAGTGCTCTTGTAAAATTATTTATATTGTTAGCTGTTTATGCATGTGAAAATTTCTTCTCCCCAATAAAAAATGAAATAGTCAAAAGTAAATAGAAAATTATAACTATCCAGCTGTTTCATATTAGTCATCACTTTTTTCTAATAATCTTGATTAGTTCAAAATGATCAAATGTTTATGAGGATATATACAAACATTCATCTTCTAATTCTTTGAATGAGTCTTCCCTTTATTACTTTTTTATTTTTTAAATACAGGTTAGAAATATGAAACACATAGGACATTTTTCAACTCTTCACTCTAATTTCCATTAGATTTCTAAAGAATTCTAAATTTCTTAAACTAATTTTGGCATGCTTACAATAATTGATATTCATGACATCTGACCAATTGAAATAGTCTTTTGAAAAAAATTTTAATGTCAGTTTACTCATTTATTTTATATCCCCCTACTTCCAGAAACTTTGAAGTCATTATAGAATATATTTTTAGGAATTTTTATCTGACAACAGTATTTGTGCATTTATAGAAGTCTTTGTAAAGAGATTCCCTATGAATACATTCCCTATCACTAAAAGTCTATGATCCATGCAATAATATCCAAATATGTAGTTCATGCCCTTGAAGAAGTTATAAGCATGAAATAAATATTTCTCTAATGTCTGTCCAATGGGAAAAAAATCAAAGTTTGAAAACTCTATAGTAAATTTGCATATTGAATTTATATTTTTTGACCAGAAGAAACCAAGTTTCTGTGCATTCCTCTCATGAATTCCCTGATAACAAGAAGGAATAAAGTACATTACAAAGAAACACAATGTGATCCTGGCAGTGAGAAATCACTGAAGTCTCTCTTGTTTCTGTTTTCCCTGCATCCTTGCTAATGGACTCTTTTCACTGGCCCTGACTTGTGTCCTGTAGATTCTGTGATCTACCAGACAAGTTATGAAGCCTTCTACAAAACAATCCTTTTGTGAAAGTATTACTTTAATTATTTTAAATCTACTGATTTGTAAACTTCAAATCGTTTTCTCTTGAATAATGAATATTCTAAGGCACTGCACTATAACTCATCTAAAAAGTGTATCTTTATCAAGTGAGACTCATGCACATAATGCATTTTTATTTCCAGAGGAGGGTTCTCTAAACCTGACATGACTGATAGAATATTATCCATCCTCCCCCACTCCTCCCTACACCCGCAACTCCACAAACATGAAATCTGGAATACCTCTAAGGTCACACTTAGATTTCCTTACAGCTTCAAGGACAATGGAGCAGAAAATTCAGTGCTCTGTAAAAGAAATTTGAATAAATAGAAACAACCAGTAGAATTTATCTGCACCAAAAGTATGGGACATGGAAAGAAAAGAATAGCTCTATTTTTAATGAGTATTCAAAAACCTTCAAGGTACAGTCCAAAGCAGTGTACCTAATAATCACTGTGCAAGTCATTCTAGCTCCTCCTGGAATATGCTATAATCCAGGGACACACACACACACACACACACACACACACACACACACACACACACCTTCCCATAAATCAGGGTATAATCCAGCCGTGTAGAACAACCCATGTAGCCAAAAATTTTAATTTTCCTCTGCTAAAAGTTAGCAACTGGGAGGTATTCAATATATGCTTGTTGCACTAAAAAGGAGAAAGAGAATCCTCGTAGTTCTGGAATTGCAGAAGACTACCAACTTTAATTTTATCTCACTTACCTGACCCAACAACAACAACAAAATGGAGATAAGAAAATGATATTAAAAAGCAGTATCTTCAGAAATGCCTGTATCATTTTTTAAAAAATCTTTCCTTGTGCTATCCTGTGGTTATTACTGAGATATCACTAGAGTAAATTAGAGTTGTTCCAGCACAAATGTCAGCTCCCAGTGATCAAACTATACTTTGGTGACCTAATAGTCCCCAGATCATTCACCTTGGGAATTCTGCCTTAGAATCCCCATAGTCTGAAGAAAGATGGAATATAGAAGTTTATAGAGTAAAATTAAAATAAAAGAAAACAAATATTTGTGCAACAAAGCACATCTGGGGAATCCTTTAAAGGAGAATCACTATTTCCAGGCAGTAGGATATTTCAAAACACCTGTGAAACTAATCTCAATGAACAGGAAATAGCTATTAACACATTCAATAAGCACTTTTTAAAATTCTATTGTGAAGCATATTAACAACAAAAAGATTTAAGTGAGAAAGTCTGCACATGCATTCTCACTTTAATAAAGTTTAGTCTCAGACAAAATAAATTGACGAAGATCACCCTTTGATTTTATATAACCAATATTCAAATCCAGATGTGTTTGATTTCAGAGATCAAGAAATTAACCACTATACTATACTGTCTTCCTTTTATGTTATCCTTATAGCATATCAACAGGGGTTCATAAGTTTAGGTAGCTTAAAAAGTAACTTTAGGTAGCTTTTAAATTTTGTAATCAAATGACAAATAACTCATCACATACTCTTGACTTGATAGGTTAAAAATCAGAACTTACAACACATGATTCACATAAGGTAGGTAGCCCAGAACTCATTTAACACTAGGATTCTGCCCTAATACCAGACATACTAAATGCCTAGAATATTGCTCAGAAAAGAAATCTAAACAAGTAAAAAATTCAAAATCACATACCTTAATCACAGGAATTTAACTTTAGAATAAGAATTACTTTTAAACACATGATTTCAGCTGAAATAAATATGCAAATTTAATTGTTGTCAATGAAATTGCTATTAATCATTTTTTGTTTATTAACTATTATACCGAGTTCTTCATAAAGCCTAGTCTGGGGAGTTTAAAAGTAGTTGAGAAATTTTATGGATTACTTATTTAAATACACAGGCACAGACAGGATATAAAGCTGAGTGTGAATTTTAAAATCATGTTTATCCAATGTAAAGGACCAAATGAGTAATTAATAATAGAAACTAGCCCCTGAGAAATGACTGAAATCTGTTTAAAAACATTTTTTTAAAGATTTTATTTATTTATTTGACAGAGAGAGAGAAAGAGCACAGGCAGGGGGACATAGAGGGAGAGGGAGAAGCAGGCTCCTCACTGAGCAGGGAGCCAGATGAGGAACTCAGTCCCATGACCTGAGCTGAGGGCAGACGCTTAACTGTCTGAGCCATCCAGGTGCCCGATCTATTTAAAATTTTTAATTAATTAAATTGTGATGATTGAAAGAACAGAGTATACTACATCAGCTTCCATGAAATTATTATTATAGTAGGAAGTGAGCTTTCTGTCACCAGAAGAATTAGAGCAAAATGAATAATCAGTCATCTGACAGAATTGCTATAGGGTAAAATTATATCAGATAATTTTTTTATATTTGATAATTTCCAGTCTTTTCATACAGAAGGATTTATGAGTCCTTAATATAACTTCTTTTTTCAATTATTTATTTATTTATTTATTTATTTATTTATTTATTTATTTGCCAGAGAGAAAGAGAGAGAGTACAAGCAGGGGGAGTGGCAGGGAGAGGGAGAAGCAGGCTCCCTGCTGAGCACACAGCTTGACATGGGGCTCAATCCCAGGACCCAGGATCATGACCCAAGCCAAAGACAGACGTCCAATCAACTGAACCACCCCAGGCTTCCCAATGTAACTTTTTTTAACAGTAAATTATTTGCAATATACATTTATGGTAAAAAAAAGTAGGTGGAAAGTAACTTACTCATTATTCATTACTGTTGAGCTACAAAAAATATATATTTAAATAATCACTGACTTAAATATTTGTCAGATTAACTAAATGGCAGTCTTATAATCCATCAATTCAATACTACAAAAAACAAAAACAAAAACAAAAAGCAAAGAAGTAGAAAGCCTAGGTGATAAGCCAATTATTTGATGTCCATGATATTGTTTCATGATTTTTCCTTTAGTGTCCACAGTTCTTGGTCATACTACTTTGAAGAATGAAGAGGTAGACCAGGTGAAGAGTGGTGGGCAGCAAAGCAAAGTTTATTAGCTCCCAAGGAGTGAGGGGACACAGGAGGGTTTCCATTCGAGTTTCTAAGTCTAGGGGTTTTTATGACTCTTTTGTGGAACTATCTTAAGCAATGATGGTGTGCTAATACATGCCAATCAGGGCTTTGATCATGCAACCATCTACCTATAGTTAATGCTCACATGCTGATGGTCTTATCTAAGCTGCAAAACAGGATGGTAGAGCTGTTTTGTCTTAGCTGTCCCAACTCTATGTTTTCTTGTTGGAGACCCTGGCCCTAACTACCTAACTGTCCAACTAATTCCTAACAGTATTAAACAGATTTTTTGACTGAATGAACTAGTTAGTATTGGATTGTGAAAGCAGCCCTACACATAATGCTGCATGTACACCTATGCCTTTAAGAATAAGAAATGTTGGGGTGCCTGGGTGGCTCAGTTGGTTAAGCCACTACCTTTGGCTCAGCTCATGATCCCGGAGACCCGGGATCAAGCCCCACATCGGGCTCCCTGCTCAGCAGGAAGCCTGCTTCTCCCTCTTGTACTCCCCTTGCTTGTGTTCCCTCTCTCGCTGTGTTTCTCTCTGTCAAATAAATAAATAAAATCTTTTTTTTTTTTTAAGATTTTATTTATTTATTTGACAGAGAGAGAGATCACAAATAGGCAGAGAGGCAGGCAGAGAGAGAGAAGGAAGCAGGCTCCTTGCTGAGCAGAGAGCCCGATGTGGGCCTCGATCCCAGGACTCTGAGATCATGACCTAAGCTGAAGGCAGAGGCTTTAACCCACTGAGCCACCCAGGCACCCAATAAATAAAATCTTTAAAAAAAAAAAAAAAAGAGTGAGAAACATCAAAGGAATGATTACAACTAAACATAATCAATGTGGGAGTGGATAACATGGGTTCATTCTTTTAGTCACTAATGTTTATTGACTATATTTTGCTTATTAACAACAACAAATGTTTTTGCATGTTAAATCTCATGCTGAATTTCGAATATGCTCTATGGAGGCCAGACTTTGTGTTTTCACTATTCAAAGTCCTCACAATTTTGTTTGTTCAAAATTTTGCCTATTGAGCTGAAAATATGCCTGAAATATCTATTGTAAAAGTGGCTTCCCTATATTATGTCCAGAATCCAACTGAGATGAAAATATGTTACTTTAAATATATATTTTTAAAGATGTATTTATTTGAGAGAGAGATTTATTTGAGTGTGGGGGCTGGGTACAGAGGCAGAGGGAGAAGAGAGCATCTCAAGCAGACTTCCCACTGAGCACAGCATAGAGCTGATGGGGGGCTGGACTTTACGACCCTGAGATCATTCCTGAGCCAAAATCAAGAGTTAGATGCTTGACTGAGACTGAGCCACCCAGGTGCCTCTACTTTAAAATACTTTTAAATATTTCTCTAGTTTATTCAATCAATACTAATGCATATATGATAAAAGAATTTCTAAAAATACGAGTGTTAAATTCCTCATTCCTTCCCCAGTTTCCAAGAAATAATCACTGTTGAATATGTTCTTTTGCATCCCTTGAAAACTTTTCTTTTCTTTTTTTAAAGATTTCATTTATTTATTTGACACAGAGAGAGATCACAAGTAGGCAGAGAAGCAGACAGAGAAAGAGGGGGAAGCAGGCTCCCTACTGAGCAGAGAGCCTGATGCGGGCCTCGATCCCAGGACCCTGAGATCATGACCTGAGCCGAAGACAGAAGCTTAACCCTCTGAGCCACCCAGGTGCCCAGAAAACTTTTCTATGCATATACACTATATCCCTTTTTTAGAAACAAAAGGATTCATACTATGTATATTCTGGTAAGAAATTTTTCTAAGAACTAAGCCTGGTAAATTGGGAAACCAGGGAACTAAGACATTAATAACTAAAATTCCTACAAAATGTAACGTGTTTGGAAGGGCCTTCGAATCAGAGTGGGAACTCTGGTACAGATATAAATAATTTTTAAATGCAAAGGCTGCAGAGGAAAGATTAAAGCCCAAGTGAACAGTATTCTAAGTAGCTATATAGTAATAGAAGTAGAGGCATGAGAGTAAGATTGCTAATAATCCAGCTGTAAACTGAAAGACAAGAATGTGAATTACCATAGAAGACAGATATAAAGTTACACTGTATCTATCTTTTTCATAAGACTTTCAGACTTTATCTAGCCCTGATATCAAAGAACCACACTGTTTCACTGATGGTTTGGTAGTCTTCCCGCATTTTAGAAATGTCTTGATTTTGAAGAGCTGTGCTTATTTGAGAACTGGTTTGCTTGTGTTTTTTCCTGGTATAATTCATCTGCTTGATTTTCTTCTTAAATAATTTCTAGACTTACTTTTGGTAAGAAATATTTCCTCCAAATTAATTTTGTATTTCCAATACATTTTTTAATACATTTTTGAAAATAAATATAAAATTTTTAAATTTCTTCTGTGCTTATGTTGATTCCTTCATCTTCAATTAAAATACTGTAAAATTATGCTTTCTTTATTTAAAACTGTTAGTTAACATTTTAATTATCATATTTTCTTCAAAGAAATTATTTTGGATTTATTTATTGTTTTTACTGTGAAATTGGTTTTTAATTTATTAATATTTACTTTTCTATATATTATATTCTGCCATGTTGCATAGGTTTACTACATTATCTATCACTTACATTCTAAAGGTGAAAAAACATTTATAATATTTTGCTCATTCTGACTTGGTTTGTGTTGAAAGTTGAAGAACTATAAAATTTTCCCTAAGCAATGTTTTATCCACAATCTAAAGGTCCTGATGACTGTTATTATTATTATTATGATGATGATATAAATTACTTAAAAATTTTAGTTGTGATTTACTTGACTAAAATTTGTAAAAAATATACTTTTATTGATTCTATTGAATCTCCTCTCTTACCATATAAATTATATTTAAAAAAATCTTTAGCAGTTGCCTTAGACTTAATATACATTTGTAAGTAATCTAAATGTACTTTCAAATAATACTATACTGCTTCACATGTACTACAGGTACCTTATAACACAATATTCTCAATTCTTTCCTTTACACCTTTGTGACACTGGTATCATTCATTCATTTATATGTTATAACCACCCATACATTATTACAGTTATTGATTTAAAAAAGAGGGATATCCTTAAATCAGTTAAGAATAAGAAAAAACATTTTATTCTATTATTTATTCCTTCTCCAGTGTCTTTCATTTTTTTATGTATATCCAAGTTTCTGGACTATATCATTTTCTTGCTGCCTAAAGAACTTTTTGAAATATTATTGCAGGATAGATTTTCTGATAATAGAATTCTTCAGTTTTTGTCTATAAAACATATTTCTCCTTTACTTTTGAAGGATAATTTCACTGGACATAGAATTCCACTTCACTCTATTTGCTCACTGTGTGGCTATACAGCTCTAACAAGAAGCTCACTGTGATTGGTATGATGCCTTTTCCACCTTTGCTTTCTTTCAAGATTTTTCTGTTTGTTTTTTTAATTTCTGCAGTTTGTATGCCTACATGTACAGTTTCTGTTTTGTTCTGTATTTATCACTTTTAGTCTTCTTTTGGCTCTCTGGATCCAGAGTTCTTTCATTACTTTTGACAGTTCTCACTCATTATTATTTCAAGTATTTTTTCAGCTCTGTTCTTTTTTTCTTCTCTCTTGGCCATCCACTAACACATACAAAATATCTCTTTTTATTGTCCCACAATTTTTGGTTGTTCTCTTTTGCTTTCTTTTTCATTCTCTTTCTCTTTTCATTTCAATTTGGGCATCATCAAGCTCATTCCTTTCTTCCTTGGCTGTGCTGAGGCCAAATTCCTCTGATATATTTATTTTATTCTCTTCTCTTGACATAGGGCTTCCCTAAATATTCTTCCTCAGAGAGAGTCTGTGACATACAGTTCTTTTTAGCTGTATTCTATTGTTATTACACTGGAGCTCTGATCATATTGTGGTATATTACCAGGGCAAGGGAACATTCTATAATTTTCTGGTATTAGATTTCCATCCTTTAGTGGGTCTGTGTTATAGGGTTATTTCTCCAGTGATGTAGCTCATTTAATTCTTATGCTTCCTACTTTCTTCCCTGGCCCCTTTTGACTATGTTGGTTGACTCACAAAGACTGAAGAAAAAAAAGTTGGCCTGGAAAAACTTCTTTACTCACCTGGTTTTTAAGGTTTTTAAAGGTTTTTAAAGTGCTCTGACAAGATCCTTTCACTCGTCCTTAAGATTTTTAGCATAGTTTTTATAAACAATAAAATGTTTACTTTGGGGGCGCCTGGGTGGCTCAGTTGGTTGGGCGACTGCCTTCGGCTCAGGTCATGATCCCGGAGACCCGGGATCGAGTCCCACATCGGGCTCCCTGCTCGCCGGGAAGCCTGCTTCTCCCTCTCTCACTCCCCCTGCTTGTATTCCCTCTCTGGCTGTGTTTCTCTCTGTCAAATAAATAAAAAATCTTAAAAAAAAAAAAAAAAATGTTTACTTTGCTCTTCACCAGGCATAACCATGAGAAAAAGATCCTTCTCAAATCTTTATAGTGAGAACCTGGTAGGGTTCTTCAGTGTAAAGGCCCCAAAAGTGTGCCACCCCAAAATGTGGCCCCTCAAAACTTCCTATGCTAGTCCACACTCAAGCCTATGACAAATCAACAAATCACCAAAATTATCAATCAAGTGTCCCTACAACTTCATAGTTCCAGTGGCTTCTCCTCCGGTTAAGCAGCCTTAATTTGGGTCTCTCTAAATACGCCTTTCTCTCCAGGTTGCAAAGTGGCAGTTTGCCTTATGATTTCAGTTATCTTATGGGTACAAAAAAAGGGAAATGATTTTCACCATTTCAGTTTCTTGTTGTAAAAATAAGTGAACAACTTGCAATCTTTTACCTGTCAGAAGGAAACCAGAAGTCTCTTATATTGTGCTCTTGTTGTACTTTTCAAACTTGTCTAATGCCTAATTACAAGGTCATTATTTCCCTCTGTTTTAGGAGCTTGTAGTTCTTAAAGTCTCAAATTGGTGACCTTCTGATTGCTGTTAATCCTTGAATATGCCCACCACGTGTGAGCCAAATAGTGGCAGAGTCAACAGCAAAGAGCTGGAAAAGTAGGAAGTTAAGGAAATCATAAGTGTACAGCTAAATGAGATTGCAAAAATGAAAACACTCAGGCAAACAACAGCCAGGAAAGGAAAAAGAACAACAAGAACTCCAGAGTACTTTCTTGCATTACAAAGGTTTTTGTTGTGGCTTTTTCAAGTTTCCAGCAAACTTATACTCCCACAAACTGACTTCTAAATTAGCATCCTTCCCCAGAGGGTACCTCTGATTGATTTCACTTAATATCTGTAAGGCTTGGGAAACTCACTTAGCTTCTTTTTCCTATTTCTCCTCTGTAAATGAATCTAAGTGTTATCACCGTTATTATATAAGCTGTTCCTTGGAAAGCTGTTGTAGTACACAAGCAAGTGAATAAGCATGATTCTTTATGTTCTCAGATTGAGATGGTTATGGACTTTAGACATCAGGGCATAAAATGGCTCAGGGAGCAAATAAATGTTTTTGAACTACATGAAATAAAATGAATAGAAAGGGAGAAAATGAGACAGGAAAGAGGATAGAGAGGGGAGGGCCAGTAAGGAGTAGAGAAAAAGAAAACAATAGGAGAATTTTATTAATAATCTTTCACATCAAATTTATTTGAAATCAAAATTAAAAACAAACACAAAACCAAGATAAGAGACAAAATTCTCTAAGGACATATGGTGACACATACAGTCATCATCATTGATGGGAACAGTAACAGAAGGAGTCACTGCAAGATGGGTAGCTGTTACCTCCAAGAGTGCATGAGATTGCAAGAGCACAGGTGAAGGGGACCTTCACTATTTGTTCCAAATACCTCCATTATTAATAGCTGAAATCTTACTAAGTTAGATTGCATTCACATCCTATTTCTTTAGTAAATGAATTAAGTATCCTTTCATTATCTTTGCATCACTTAGAGTAATGCCTCTAATACAGTTATAATCAAACCTCAGGACCTGGCTGTGAAGACTGAGACCCAATATCTCTCTGAAATCCAAGGAAGCAAGGTTCAAGTAGGCCCTTAAACTATGACCACAGTTGCAACATGCCAAAGATGAGCTAGTTGCTACCTGCTCACCTCTATATCACATCTAGTTTCTGGTGGGACTGGAAGTGACATCTTAATTCACTTTATGACATGGCAGATACAGAGCAAAAGAAAGAAAGTTATAGCCTTCTAATAAACAAAGTCATTAAACTTTTGAACAACGGGACAATCTTGGATCCAGCTTTGAAAGGGGTGCATTACTGCACGATGCCCTCAATGCCCAACTTTTCCTCAGGGAAAGTTGTAAGCTAAGGATCCCCAAGAGCATGATAGCGAAAGCCTTTCCAAACACTTGGCTCTACTTAAACAAGAGGGGGAAAGCCTCCAAGCCCACAGGCTATGCCTTATAATATATACTTGGCACACTGAGGAGGACACAATCCTCCAATACTGCTCATGGCAGAAAATTAATTGGACTTCATTTCACAGGAGGTAGACTCTAGAGTCAACCCCCGCAGGAAGCAAGGAAGGAACCAGTTTCAGGGGTGACGTGTGTAAGGTAAGTGCATCCTGGATAACGACTGTTTGAACTCACACATTTAATGTCTTCTCCCTATTTGAAGACCATTCCTTCTCTTTCCCTGAAGCATTTTTTCATACCTATCTATAGAGTTTAGAGTTGTGAATGTGTTATTCAGTGAATGTCCTAGGAGAAAGATCCTGGGTGCTCTCTCCCAACTAATCCCTGGGACTTCTAAATTCCTAACAGCATTTCACACACTAACAAAAGCACTGCCTATCTACATTCTCAGATGTCCAGGCTGGGGAAGGCTGGTTCTCAAAAACCTTCCAACTTACCCTGATATTTTCTAATTCCTTTTGGATTTTACTTGTTTTACAGCTTTCTTTAAGCTAGAAAATGATGAAATGATACAGTAAAAATCAGTAGGTGAAAGTACCTAAAACTTAATATCAAACCATGATACTAAATCAATTTTAATGTGAACCTGTTTATCTCTTTCATATCATTTTTAGCCATTTACAATTATTCATGTCTCTGTTACTTCTCACTGAACAAAATGTATTATTTCAGAAGTCGTATTTGTTGTATAATTTTTTAAAATATCAATCTTATTTATTTTCTTAGTCTTGTCCAAATCAATGTTTTCATTAGAAGCAATTATCTAGTAGTGAAGTTATATCAGAAGCTTTGGAAACAGAGAGACCTCAATTTATGTTCTATTTTTATTACTTTTTATTTTACAATGTGGAAAATAGATAATTTCTGTATCTACACATAAAATAAACACAACAAATTAAATCATTAGAAGAGATGATAATTATAAAGACATCAATCCACATGTTGATTTTTCTTAAAAAAATAAAGTCTTACATTTTTTTGAATTAAAAAAAAAGTTTAGAAGGAGAAAGAACAAAGCCCAATAGGAAAAATGAGAAAAATAAAAAAAAATTAAAAAATAAAGAAGTATGCCGCTCAAAGAAAAGGAGAGGTAAATAAGCCTTAAAAACAAGAAAAACATTTAATCTCACAGTAAGAAATTAAAACCACATTGGGTTGCTATTTCTCAACATCATATAATAATAACATTGCATTGGAGAGGCTGAGAAAAAAACAGGTAATTATAGTGGAAATACAAAATGCTTTAAGCACTATGGAAGGAATACAAAAATAAAAATGAAAAGCAAAACAGATAAATACCTTTAAGGTGCTTATCTGGTACATATCAAGACATACTTAGTCAACTCTATCATTTGAACTTTATAGCCTGAAAAAGAAAAAAAAACAGATAGTACAAAATTACAAAAATGAAGAGAAAAAAGAAAGAATGGAAAAAGAGAAGGAAAAAGAGAAGGAATGAAAAAGAAGAAGACTTGTACTCCTGGCTCATAGAAAATAGAAAATATATGTATTTCCACAGAGGTCAATTTAAACAGTATAAGTCAATACTTTAGGTACTTTGAACTCCCATGAAGAAAAGTCAGGAGTAAAAGTAGCTTTCATACTTCCATCATTTAATCCAATCATAGAAAAGAACTTTCTGTTACCAAGGAGAATCAAGGACCATTCAATGTATGTTCATAGATAATGTTACTCAGGCCAAGAAATATGTAAGTCTGTGGAAATATCCTTTCAAAGGCAGATTCCAAATGCAGATAAATACTGGATATTAGAAATGCATAGTCAACATTTGGGATCTCTTTTGAAACAGAAATATCTTTTCTCAAGTCACTTGAACAGTTTTCCCCAGAGTTGCTGAAAGTTTTGTTCAGGTCAGTCAGCTAACACATATCCACTTAGCAATAGATTTGCTTCTGAGAAGTATGTTTTGTATCAGAAAATCTGGCATTCAATTATTGCCCTGGGAAGGACAGAAACTCTGATATATTTTAAAGCTATATTTTAGCTTCCTTGCAGAAGAGGTAAATTCAAGCCTTGGAGAAATTATTTCTGTGATACATTACTATTGACGTTTTTAAATCAGAATATTCATTTTTGACTCCCATAACAACTATACCTCTCATAGGAAAGGTTTTCGAACTACCCTTCTATACTTAGCTCCCATCTTGACTAAAAGACTGTGTCTATCCGTAAAGTTACGAAAACTTTATTTTCAATTTTGAGCTAACGATAAGATTTGAATTTTGCTCATGAGTAGGACTGATCTTCTCTGTAGCATGTGAGCATTAATGAGGTTCTTCTTCCATTCTAGAAGCTCCTAATTCATCTCTTTCTTTGGGCTGCGTTACAACACCATGTACTAAATGGAGGAAGCAAACCAGTCTGTGGGGTTTGAGTTCATTTTTCGTGGACTTTGTGATTCAAAGGAGCTCCAGACCTTCCTCTTACTGCCTTTTTCTATGCTCTACCTGCTGACTGTTGTGGGCAACCTCTTTGTTGTGCTCTTATTCATCGCTGACCCTCATCTC
>PITA01022821.1:0-29641 GCA_004023965.1 Spilogale gracilis | reverse complement strand
GCGTTTTCCGTGACTGGCTCCTCCGTCCGCGCGGTGGCCAGGGTCACACCTCCCTGGGTCCTGCGGCTGAATGCCGTTGGGTCGCGTGGGTCAGGCTGCCCTGTGTCGACCCACCTGTCGGTCCACAGACCTCCGGGCTCCCGGGAACAGCGCTGCCGCGAATGAGGGGGCGCAGACGGGGCGTCAGTGCAGGGACGTGCCCTTACATCAATAGGCGCAGAGGGCTCGCTGGATAGTGGTTATTCTAGCTCTAATGTTTTTGAGGAAACCCCATCCTGGTCTTCACCGCGGCTGAACCATTCCACGTCACCATCAACACTGATCGGTCTCTCTCGGGTGACGCTGGCCGCCGCATCACGTGCGAGTGGTTTTGACCTGCCTTTCTCTAACGACCAGTATTGCTGAGAGGGTCCATGTTATTCTAGAAGCAGCAGGACTGTCTGTGTCCCCCATGCACACACATGCACAAGCATTAGGTGTGACTTCCCAGGCTCAGAGACCAAACAGAGACGGGGCACACAAGTTCCAGGGGGATGAGATGGCGAAGGGGGGCTGGGTCCAGGGAGCGGGAAGGAGGACAAGGCTGGGACGGAAGCTGGACCAACCAGGAGGGACCAGCTTCAAGTAAGTGCAGCCGTTCGACGTTCACCCCGACGTGTGGCGGGGGAGGAAAGCTGACCCAAGGACACCGCAAAACCACAAAATTGGGGTCAAAGGACAGCCAGGAGAAAATATGAGAGGCTTGGAGCTGACTCAAAGACGGAAAACTAACCATTGAGGAATAGCACGTGCTCCCCGAGAACTGACAGGCGACCCGAGTGGTGGGCAGTCCCTGTCCCTGCTCTGGGAGACTTCATGCTCGGAAGAGGACCCCCAGGTCCAGCACAGTCTCCATCAAAATCCCAGACACTTGTGCCCCCGGAATTGGCAGGCAGATCCTAAAATGTACATAGAATTGCCCAGGACCCTCAGATGGCAAACAAGCCTGAAGGAGAAGAATGAAGCCTCACGCTTGCCCACTTCAAGACCACGAGGTGCTGCCGTAAGGACAGACGGCGGGCTGGGCACCCGACACTCGCACGAGCTCATGGCCAGCTGCTTTCCGAGACAGGTGCAGCGGGGGAAGAAGGGTCTTTCGATCCGTGGTCCTGGGGTGATGGGCGTCCACACGTCCAAGAGGATGGATCCCTACCTCACACCGTGGACAGAAACGTACTCAGAATGGGTCACACACACAAGGGCAAGACTGGAGCGATGAGGAAGCAGACACATTGGAGCGGGAGCTTTGAGAAACGGGCAGAGTGTTTGAGCAGACATTTCCCCAAAGGGGGCGTGCAGGCGGTCAGCGAGCCCACGTACAGAGCCCCCTCACCATCGGGGAAGTGGAAATCAAAACCGCAGAGACGGGCCTCACGCTCGTCAGGAGGTGATGATGAAGAGGACACATCACAGGATCACAGGGTGGGCGAGGAAGTAGAGAGACGGGAGCCCTCGGACGCTGCTGGTGGGAACATGGCACGGGACGGCCATGCTGGGCGCAGAGTTACCCCGTGCCCTGGAGGTGCCATCCCTCGCGGTCTCCTCAAGAGAAGTAAAAACGTCCATGCGAACAAAACACTTGTACACGAATGCTGGTGGCGGCACTGCTTGTGACGGCCCACACCGGAGACGGTGGAGACGCCCACTGGCCGGCGGGCGGGTGGAGAACGCGCTCTCCCGGCGCCCTGGGCGCTGATTCCTGCCGTGAAAAGGAGCACCGGTCTCACACGTGCCATGCCTCGGATGAGCCCTGAAGGGCGTCCAGTGAGAGAAAGGACACAGAATGCAGCGTGTCACAGGGTTCTCTTTGCGTGAAATGTCCAGAAGGGGCAAGTCCAGGGAGACAGGAGACCCCGTAGTGGCCGCCAGGGACCCGGGGAGGGAGAGACGGGGAGTGACCGCTAGAGGGTTCCTTTCTGGGAGCTGAAACTAAGGCCCGTGGCGATGGTGGCCGGTCGCAGGGCCCCACAGACCTGCCGCACCCAGCCGCCGTCCACTCCACGGGGTGGGCTGCAGGACACGTGGCTCCCAGGGCCACTCGCCCTTCCAACAGCTCGGACTCCGGTCTCACTCCCCTGCGGCGTCGGCCTGGTTTCAGGGGCGGGGTTCCGCGGCTGGACAAGTCGCCCGCCCTCGGCCCTGTGCGAGCACCACGGACCCGCCCCGCCGAGCGCGGCCGAGACCCTCAAACACAAAACGGCACTCACATTCCTGTCCTTTCTCTAAGTCCTGGTGCCTTTGCTCTTTTCGTTTCTGGTGATAAACTTGTGTAAGATCTTCGATAACCCAGCCCCCGCAAAGGGCATTTAAATACATTTTTTCCATCTCTTTCACGCTCCCTTTTGGAGAGAAGGTAACTGAGCCTCTCCCACAGGAGCGCGGGCGCCAAGGGCGGCGAGACGGCGGGGGTGCGTCTCGCTGGGTCTGCTGGCCCGGGTCGCAGGGCAGGGCTGGCTCCCCACAGCTGGGGGGCTGGGAGCTCCGCAGGCCTTGCCGGACACAGAGCAGGGGTCTCCTCCCTCGACACACCTCAGATGGACACGTGGCCCAGGATGCAGCGTGCGGAAGACGGGCAGACCATAGACTCAGGACCGGGGACACCAACACCCCACACGCCTCTGCGGTCGGAGCCCCGGGGGGGAGAACCCGCGGAAGAGGAGGAACAGAAGATGCGCGCGTCTGCAGATGAAAACACACAGGGGCCGTCACACATCCGGAAACACGGCCTCACGGGGCTGCGGCCGCCCGGAGCCGGGGAGCTCGGCAGGCGCGTCCTTCCGCCACGAGGGCTGCTTCTCCCTTTGGCTCCTCTCAACATCCACCCCGACCTACGGATCAGTCCCTGGCTCCTTCTCAGCCCTGACCACTAATGGAGCTCGTGGACGGCCCTCCGGGTGTGTGTTCACGGCCCTCGGTGGGCGTGCGCTTCGGGGTCAGGCTGGACGCCCACAGGCCCAGCTGTGTACGGATCTCATGTGTGTTTCTCTTCCGCTCGGGGTCTCCCTACGAGCATGGCCGTCGGGTCCCATGGGCGTCCTGCGTTTGGCTTTACAGAAAGAGCCACAGCGTTTCCCGACGGCCTGAGGGGTCGGGCACCTCGTGTCCTCACCCACACTGGTGATGGCCGCCGTCCTGGCCGGGCAGGCGCCGCGGCTCACCGGGGTCGAACCACGCTCCCCGTCTTGTCATGGGCTGTCACCCACACACTTTCTTGGGGGAAATGCCTGTTCAAATCGTTGCCCATTTTTAATTTATTATTTTTTTTCAATTGTTGAATTTTGAGAATGTTTTCTGTGTTCTGGCTACAAGTTCTTCAGATACACAATGAGCAAGTTATCTCTCCCCGCCTGGGGTGGTCTTTCCTTAAGATTTATTTATTAAGTTTTAATTTTTTAAATTTAAATTCAATCAATTAACATCGAGCGTATCATTACTTTCAGAGGCAGCGTTCGGGGGCCCAGCAGTGCTCACCCCCCGCGTGCCCTCCTGAATGCCCGCCCCGTCCCCCTCCAGCAGCCAGGTTTGTTCCTGTGATTAAGCGTCTCCTGTGCTTTGTCTTCCTCTCTGGTTTCATCTTATCTGACTTTCCCTTCCCTCCCCCTCCGTTCATCTGCTTTGTTTCCTAGATTCCACACGCGAGTGACATCCTAGGCGGCTGTCTTCCTCCGACGGGCGCGAGGCCTCTCAGCCTAAGTGCTCCGCCCACGTCGCTGCAAATGGCAAGATTTCGTTCTTTTTGATGAGCCGAAGTTCTTAATTTTGATGAGGTCTGATTTAATTTCTTTCTTTTAGAGATAACCGTCCTTTTGACGTAACTGAGAGATCTATATCCGACCGCAGACGGGAAAGACTTTCTCCTGGTTTTGGCCGGAACCTGCATCGTCCAGGGCTCGTAGGCCCACACTCCGTTCTGGGTCGCTGTTAGCGTGTGACGGGACACACAGCGTGAGGCTCGCTTCCCGCCCGTGGATGGCCAGCCGCTCCTGCAGCGACGCTGAGAAAGGCCGTCCTTCCTCGGGGGCGCCACTTCACACATTTGTTAGAAATCCAGTGAGCAGGGCGCCTGGGCGGCTCAGAGGGTTAAGCCTCTGCCTTCGGCTCAGGTCATGATCTCAGGGTCCTGGGATCGAGGCTCGGATCAGGCTCTCTGCTCAGCGGGGGGCCTGCTTCCCCCTCTCTCTCTGCCTGCCTCTCTGCCTACTTGTGATCTCTCTCTCTCTCTGTCAAATACATAAATAAAATCTTAAAAAAAAATAAAGGATTTCATTAATTTATTTATATTCCAGAGAAAGAGAGAGAGCAGGGCTGGGGCAGAGGGAGAGGGAGGAGCCGCCTCCCCGCGGAGTGCAGTGCCCCCCATGGGGCTCCATCCCAGACCCGCGATCATGGTGCAGCTGAAATCATGAGTCGGACGCTTAACCGACTGCGCCCCCAGCGACCCCGCCGCTGAGTTGTGTCGAAGGCCCCGCGTCCTGCCACCTCGCTGGGCGGGTGGATTGGTGGGGTGCTTTGCTTGCCGTCCGGGAGCAGCACAGGCTGGGTGGCCGGTGGATCCTGCCCCTCACCAGCACCCGCGCTGTTTCACTTCCCGGACAACCGGGGGCCGTCCCGGGGCAGGTGCAGCCGAACGCTCCCCCCTCACCTACCCACAGCATGGTGTGCACGCAGGAGCTCACGGCCCCGGGCTCCCCTGCCCTGGGCACAGCCCTGCCCCCAGCGAGACCACCACCCCGGAGCCTTCCCCGCAGCCGCTCGGTGGAGGCGTGCAAGAGGGGTATCTCTGTGGGCCCACCGTGGCCGGCGTGGCCAGTGGAGTTCACCACCCTGTGGGGTCCAAGCCTGGGAGACAGCCTTCTGCAGGCCAGAAGGTGGGGGCATGGGCAGTTCCAGAGTCTGCCCTGTCCACCCCCCGCAACTGCCAGCCCTGGACACCTGTGTTCTCCCCAGCTGCCCTGCCCCGAGGAGCCAGGGCCTGGCGGCCCCAGGAAAGGGCGGGGTCCCCGGCAGCGCCTCCAGCCAGGTCCGCTGCAGTGTGAGAGACAGCGGCAGACAGGCCGCCCTGACGCTCCTCTGTCCCTCCTCTCCCCTCCCCTCCCCTGCCCTCTCCACTCCTCCTCCTCCTCCTCCTTCTGATACGTTAAAGCCTTCTGGTGGCTCTCTACCCCACCCAGAAAACAGCCCAAGTCCTTCAAGGGTCCACATAACCGGCCCACGTCGCGCTCTGTGCTCCCTACTCCTCTGCACAGACGCCGCGGCAGGCGGACAGAATGCGCAGGGCCTTTGCACACACACCCCCCGCCAGCCCAGGCTGGCCCCTCCTCCCCCAAGCTCCGCCCCACAGACACTGCGCCAGTGTTTCCCGGATGACTACAGCTGTCGGGCCATCTTTAACGAAGTCATGTTGTGTTGTCCTGCTTTACTGGGTCAGAGCGCCAGGCAGGCATGATGACCACGGCCCCCCGATGACCGCGACGGCCTGATGACCACAGCCCCCGGACGCCTTGACCACAGCTCCCCAATGACCGTGGCGGCCTGATGACCGCAGCCCCTGGACGCCTTGACCACAGCTCCCCGATGGCCGCGGTTCCCTGATGACTGCGGCTCCCCCCTTCCGCTCCTATGCTTGTGCAATTTCAGTACCAAGTGGCTTTTTTAAGCTTTTTTTTTTTTTTTTTTAAGATTTTATGTATTTATTTGACACACAGAGAGAGAGAGACAGAGGCAGAGGGAACACAAGCAGGAGATGGGGCAAAGGGAGAGGGAGCAGCAGGCTTCCCGCCGAGCAGGGAGCCCGATGTGGGGCTCGGTCCTGGGACCCTGGGGTCATGACCTGAGCCGAAGGCAGACGCTCAACGCCTGAGCCAGCAGGCGCCCCCCAAGTGTCTTTGTAAACGAGCCTGTGGGGGCTCTCAAACTGGATCCCGAGTCCTTGCAGACGGAAGTATAACCCCCGGGTCACCTGTCCTTCTGCACGGAGGCTGCCGTGGGGACACCCGTGTGCTGCCTCTCTCCTGGGACGGCCGGGTGTAGGTGGGACGGTGGCGCTGCGGCCGGTCCCCATAGCACAGGTACCAGACGTCTGAGGGCACACTCCCAGCCCCCCTTCCCTGGAAGCCAGCTCCAGCTGGGCTGAGCTGCTGGAGGCGCTGGGTGGGCTTGGACGGCCAAAGGGGACGGGCCAGCTCGGACCGCCCCAGCTGCCGTGATGGGCCGCACCGGCCCTGTGGGGTCCCGGCGGCTCTGTGTTCTGCACACATTCACTGTTGGAGGCGCCCAGAGACCACAGAGGGCCAACGCGGTGTGAAGCCCCCCGAGTTCTTCCAAGGGAAGACCCCCAGGGCTGGGTCAGCCATCGAGAGCGACGGCGATGTGCCCCACCGAGGGGTACGGGCACGTCTGCGGCCCACAGCTTCTCAAGGAGGGTGAGCGGCACAGCGGCTCCCAACGGCCCGGCTGCCCTGCTGACGACTGGGTTGGGGCAGGGACTGGGGTGAGTGCCATGGCCAGAGCGTGCCTGCGCCCAGGGGCAGGGCACACGGGATTTCACCGGCTTGCTCAGGTGCAGGGGAGGAGGCAGGGGGAGGGCCGGAGGACGTGTCAGCCACCAGACCCCTAACATAGAGCTGGACTCCTCACCATGGTCTGGGCTTGGTTCTCCCGCCCGGCTGGGTGCTGTGGTCGTCACGGCCTCGGGCCAGCGGATGGTGGGATGGGAGGGCCCCTTCCTGTACTCGTCCCTGCTGTGGTCCAGGGTGTATCTGTCAGCTTCGGCTGCGTAACGAGCTGGTGGCCATGGTGGCTCGGCTCCCGAGGTCAGGGCTCCCCTAGCAGGTCACCTGCGGCCTGGCTGGTTGGGATGGTCCTGTTCACGTCTGGGCAGTGGTGGGCCGTCGGTTGTGGTGCTGGGACTCGCTGGGGCGCAGGTCCCATCCTCCAGCCAACGAGCCAGCTTATTCCCGCTGCAGCCATCACCCCAACCTCATTCTAGAACATGCCCATCACCTAACCTCATTCTAGAACATGCCCATCACCCCAACCTCATTCTAGAACATGCCCATCACCCCAACCTCATTCTAGAACATGCCCATCACCCCAACCTCATTCTAGAACATGCCCATCACCCAACCTCATTCTAGAACATGCCCATCACCCAACCTCATTCTAGAACATGCCCATCACCCAACCTCATTCTAGAACATGCCCATCACCCCAGAATGAAGGCCCGTGCCCATCCCCGCCAACGCAGATCTGCATGTGTCTGCATGCTCGCCTTTTCCAGACCTTTCCACGTCACCTGTGGTCTCCTGTGGGTGGCCACCTTCCCTGCCCGTGGGGTCGTTGTCACATGTCTCAGAACATCGTTCCTCAGGATGCCTGCCCCCTGCCCCCGCACAGACGGACCTCACTCCATGTGTCCACTCAGCCGTGTGGACTCGGGCTTGTTCCCAATGTTGAGCCAGAGGAGGCAAGCTGTGTGGATATCTGCGTGGACACGTTTCCGCTTCTCCTGCGCGGGAGGCGGGCTGTGCGGCCATGTGGGAAATGGGCCTGTAATGGTTTAAGACGCAGTCGGATTCCTGCCCCATCTTGGTTCCTACGGGCAACGCATAAGGTTCCTGTCCCGGTCTGCCCACACCTGGCCGACCTTCCTGATCATAGCCACCCCCCCACCCAAGTCCTCGGAGGCAGGATTGGGAGCCTCCCCTGGTCAGGCGGCTGCGCATAGGCTCGAGCCCTGGGGCTTCGGAGGGAGCGTTAGGTAAGCCTGGATAATCTGAGGGCCCAGCACCAGGCCCCCGAAGCAGCCCCTTGTCCCTGGCGTAGCGCCGCCACCCTTTGATTGACTCACGTGTGGGATAGGATTTAATGCAGCCCCGGGTGTGGGGGGGTCCGGCCTTGCCCTGAGCCCCTGGCTGGTCTCTAGGAATGTCCTGCCTGATAAGATGGTCTTTTTAAATATGGGGGTCTGGGCCACAGCCGCTGGTCTGAGGGTGGGGACTTCGGGGGCATGGGATCAGTGTGGCCCCAAGAGGGTCAGCCGACCTGGGGGCACCAGCAGAGACCCTGGACGCCCGCGCTCGGTGGGCAGTCCCTGGGAGCCGTGCTGAAGACCTGCCAACGTCTGCACGGGAGAGTGGCACTGGGACTGACCCGGAGGGAGGACGGCGGAACGTGGCGGGTGGCCCCACTGAGCCCCGCCCACGGCCTCCTTCCCCGCTGGTGTTCGCTGGGGTATGTTCACGAGGGCCGTAGCCCTGACAGCATCAGCTCTCGTGAGATCTGCTGAGATCTGCAAGCCCTGGTAGTGAGCTAGCGAACCGAAGCATGGGCTCTGGGGCCTCAGCCTCGGCTGGCGTGCAAGGTGGGGGCAGGCCTGTCTGTCCCTCTGCTTTCACCGCTGCCCGGCGATGACCTGTCCTGAGGCCCCCAGCCACCCTTGTTCATCTAGACTCAGAACTCAGAGCCCGGTGTGCCTGGGGGACACTGTCTGAGGGTGACCTTGGTCTGGGTGCTCACCCAAGGAGGAGGGATGTCGGCTGGTCAGGTCACCGTCCTCGACACCTGCCGCCTCGTCAGAGTCTCCTGGCGGTGGGCCGCGGGTCAGCGGTGCCCAAGCTGGTGCAGAGGGGAGGGCTGGGCTGGGGGGGCCATCCGCCGCTGCTGCGCTCAGTCCCTCCTCCCGGATGGGGCCGATTCAGAGCCCAGCACGTGGGGACGAGGGGACAGGCCAGCTTTATTCAGTCACTCTGAGACACGGGTCACGGGGCCTCTTTCCAAACCCCACAGAGAGGGACTCATGTCCTGGTGCCCCGTCCCCGTGACCCACGACAGCCGTGTGGGGGTACGGTCACCGTCCCCATCATCTGGCCTGTGCAGGAGCTCATACGGGGCCGGAATGGGCACAGATGTACCGGAGCAAGCAGCATGCTCAGGGGACTTGTGCTCAGTCACGAGGTCCCCGCCCTTGGTACCTGGGTCCCCTCTTGGACCCTCCCGGCCGGCTTTGGGTGGGATCCCAGCCCCAGCCCCGGTGTGGATGCAGGCTGACTGCCCTGCCCTGCAGGGATCCCCAGCCCTCCATGCCTGCACACGCACGGTCGCTGTCAGCCCTCCTGGCCTTCCCGCGTCGCCGTGCGGGCGGTGGTCCTTCAGCAGCTCAGCACTTCTGTGTGTGGGGGACACAGCACGCTGGCCGCGTGGCTCAGCCTGAGCCCGCGTGCGTCCGCCTGGCGTGGCCAGCTGCCCGGGGCAGGAGAGCACAGTTCCCGCGGCGTTCTCCGGGTGCCCCGCCGCTCGGTGTTGCTGGGGGGCATCAGGGCAGGACTGACCACGTTCGGGACGCTGGTGGGGTGGGCGAGCCACTGGGCACTGAGGCGTCGCCAGCAGCCAGAGGGGCCTCAACGGTGTGAAGCAGGGGCTCCCACGGGGACAGAAACGCGTGCCCTCCCGTGGTACCTTCGCTATGGGACAGTTGTGATTCTACGCGCTTCAATCTGTTGGCTCTTCCACAACGGGTGCTGCAAATATTTCTCCAAGTTCAGGGTTGACGGTGGTTCCTCCTGCTGAATGTAAGTTTCCAGGCTGCGTGGTCAGACCTGCTGTGGGGTCGGCCACAGGGCGTTCCCACACGTGAGCCTGCGGCTTCTCTGAGCGGCCGCCGGCTGTCACGTCAGCCTGTCTGCCCGTGGCTCTGGGGGCTGCGCCCTTGGTGCCTTTTCCTTCCCTCCAGAGTCGGGAGCAAACGTGACCCGAGAGTCAAGCTGGTGGACGGGACAGCGTGCTTCGTTGTGTCCCGCGGGAGGGAGGGCGGGGTCAGACACCTGCGGGCGTCCAGGAACGTGTCCCTCACTGGGGGCACCTCCGGGACCAGCTTCCAGCGGCATCCGCAGGACTCGCAGATGAGGGGCTCATTCACGGGCCTGGCCGCCGACTGGTCTTGGGTTCGGGTGCCTGGCTCCTTCTCCAGGGCCCTTCTCTTGGCTCCTTGGCCGGCTGAGACGGGTCCCCGCGGTGCCTGCTCCCCAGGATGTGATGGCAGAAGCTACGTCCCCTTGAAGGCTCTTCAGCCAAAGCCAGTCTCGAGGCTGCTCTCTATGCGGGGGGAGCTACGAGGGGCTGTGGTCCTGTGGACTCCACCTCAGCCGTTCGAGCCCCCAGGGGTGGTGAGAGCCGTGTCCCCCCTCCCGCTGTCCCTGCGCTCTTCCTTCCCCCCCACTCTGCCTGCAGAGGCCAGGAGAGGCTCATCAGCCGCCGCCGCCTCCCGCCTCCCGCCTCCCGCCTGCCGTCCGTGCCCGCTGCAATCGCAGATGACACACTTGGGAGGGGAGACCTGGGGGGGTGTGCACAGCTGCACTGAGAGGCTGTGGGGACCCAGGCCGCGGGTGGTGGGACATCGGGGCCCGGGCACATAGTGGACCAGTGGCTGGCATGAAGGGCATGCGTCGGCGATGCGAGCAAGCAGCCTCGGACGGCGGGATGGGCTCAGGACTGCGCAGCAGGATGCATCCGGGCTGTTTGGACTCTGGGCTCAGGGCACCGTCAGAGAACAAGCGTGTCCCATCAGCGTCCCCAGGGCCTCTGATCTCTCAAGGCCGCTGTTCCGATGCACTCCCAAGTGAGACACAGCTCTTCCTGGAGGGTTGCTGACCTCCCTGGGGGTCCCAGAGAAGGCTAGGGCCCTCATGGATGGAGCTGGACCCCAGGACCGGGAGGCAGACGGGGGGGAAGACTCGGACGCAGGATGGTGCACCTGTCCCTGCCCTCTGAGGGGTCTGGGCCTGCCTCCTTTGAAGACCGCCGCAGACCTCCCCTGATGCGGTCACCGTGTGAGCAGCTGTGGGTTCTCATCATGAACCCTCCACCAGCCCTCTCGGCTCCCAGACCACAATCAGCACCAGACCCCAGCGTGTTCTGGGGGGAGCCACAGACTGCCTGGGGGAAGGAGGACCGACACATCAAGAGACTGGCAAGACTGGCTGCTTCCGCCGTCAGGTGATGAGGGGCGTGTGAGGGGGTTTCCGCGGGTCCCGCATCAGGGAGGCGGGAACAAGCGTCCGGGTCCGACGCATTGTTTTGAGCTGTGTGCTGATGCGCGGGATTCGGGATTCCGTGTTTGAACTCCGAAGCTGGAGGCGCTCCCTTTCTTCTAGGGTACTTGACCAAACCCGAACCCAGCGAGCACCCGCCGGCTGAGGAGAGACCGGGCGCGCCGGGCACCACGCAGACAGGGGTCCAACTCAGGGAGGAAGAGGTCACTGGTCTGCTGACAGGGGTCCCTGAAAACCCTGAGCTCCCGGCCATCGGTGAGTCCCCGAGGGGCACAGGCAAGGAAGGCACTGGCGTCGGGGGCAGCGGTGGGGGGGGTCTTCTCCAGGTGGGGGGAGGAGGGTGCTGATTGCAGCAACAATGATGGGCAATTTTTTTTTTTTTTAAGATTTTATTTATTTGACAGAGAGAAACACAGCCAGAGAGGGAACACAAGCAGGGGGAGTGAGAGAGGGAGAAGCAGGCTTCCCGCCGAGCAGGGAGCCCGATGTGGGACTCGATCCCGGGTCTCCAGGATCATGACCTGAGCCGAAGGCAGTGCTTAACCAACTGAGCCACCCAGGCGCCCCATGATGGGCAAACTTAAAGAGTCAAGAGTAAAGGCAAACACAAAAATAAATGAACTTGGACAAGAAGATGGTTGGAACTAATAAAGAATCATAAGAGCTAATTCTTTGAGGACAAAAATTGCAACAAAGTAGAGAACCAATTAGAAGTCCTCATCAAGGAAAAAAGGAAGTTAAAATACATAGAAAGGGAGAAAGAGACAGAATTTGCTTTCCGTGTCAAGAAACCACTCCAAGGAGCGCTAAGCAAACACATAAAGGTTGGAATGGATGATTTTTTATGAAAATGTTATTATTAGTAATCATAATTATAAGAGATACCCAAGGATATTTAAAGATCTAAGTGCATCATGGCCGCCAGTCAGTTAGGCATTTGAGTCTTGATCTCAGTTCGGGTCTTGATCTCAGGGTCGTGAGTTCGAGCGCCTTGTTGGGCTCCGCGCTCCGTGAAGAGCTCACTTAAAAAAATAAAATGTTTTTTAATCTAAGTGCACCAAGTAACACACACCATTTTTCAAACAAAGCTGTCAGAACTAGGCAGTTTTGTAAGAATACTTTACATTTCAAGGCAAGGATAACTCTAATATTATAGAGTATTACAGAAGGTAGAAAACTAAGGGAAACCTTCTATTTTAAAATATTCCCCAAATATATAGCATAATAATATAAAATTACAGGCCAATCTCATTAATATCAACAGTGAAATGTTCGTAAACAGGACCAAAAAGCACATGAAAGGAATCACACTCGAAAACCAAGTGGCGTTTCCTCGGGCTCCAGGATGGTTTATTAACGGAAAACATTCTGAAAGAAGTCATCAGAGTGGTCAATCCGAAGATAGAAGCCAGGTCAATGTCTCCCCAGATGTTCGAGGGGCCCTCTGATGTATTTTCCTTTACTGAAGTGAAATCCACATGTAGTCAAATGGGAAGCTCTTTCACATTTTTTTAAACAATTTCTTATTTATTTATTTATTTATTTATTTATTTTAGTTTTTTTTTTTTTAAAAAGATTTTATTTATTTATTTGACAGAGAGAGATCACAGTTAGGCAGAGAGGCAGGCAGAGAGAGAGGGAGAAGCAGGCTCCCCGCTGAGCAGAGAGCCTGATGTGGGGCTCGATCCCAGGACCCTGAGATCACGACCTGAGCCGAAGGCAGAGGCTCTGACCCTGAGCCCCCAGGCCCTTGTTTTATACTTTCTGTGTTGGCGGAATATCTACCCAGAGGTGAGCTTGAACTCCCAGCACCACAGTCAAGAGTCACAGCCCCACCGCCTGAGGTGACTGGGCGCCCCAAGAACGACTTTAAACCTACAAAAACTGTCAAGCGTTTTCCCTGCAGCCGTGGACAGTGAATGGCTGGCCTGAGCCCATCACCTTCAGGGGCTGGACTGTGTAGGACCCACAGCGGGATGTCGTCCTGTCCGCTCCGACACAAGCACCGGGCAGGACATGCTCGCCCCAGATGCGGTCCCCCCGCCTCATTCTTGGAGCGCACCCCTGCTCTCTCCCAGAGAAGGTGCTCCGGGCCCCCGCGCGCCCCCAGCCCCACAGCAGACGCTTCTCCAGGACTCGGTCCCTTGAGCAGAGCGCAGGGCTCCCGCAGTGAAGTGTGAAGTACACAATGCAACGAGAGGTGACGAATGCCAGCCCCCTGTGTGCTCGTTTGTGCCTTTAAATCCTTGGACACACTCCTAGCAGCTGCTCTAAAGGTCTGCTCTGCAGAATCTGGCCGCCCGAGCCTCTGCTTTTACGGACTTCCCCCCACGATCACAGGTCAGCTTTTCAAGCTTCTCCCTGCTCTGTAATTGCTTATTACGTGCTAGACATTGTGCTGTGGTGTTGAGAGGGGTCTCGGTGACGCCGCCTTCTCTTAAATGACATTTCGTTGTTTCTGGGTGGCGGTTCGAGTCCGGGAGGGCTGTCCGGTCGCCTCGGGCTTGGCTGCACGCTTTGACGGCTAGGCCTGTACCAGGTCTGACCCCATGTGGAGTATGGTTCTTACTCCTAAAGCCTGGCCTTGCTGGGCCCTGCTTGGTGGCCCAGGTGCACCTGGGCAGTGTGGCTCCGCCTGTGCCAGCGCCCTCCGCCCGCGGCTCTGCCGGGCTCTCCGGAGGCCCCGAGCGGGCAGGGGTCTGAGGAGAAGCCCCGGGCCCTGGTGCTCCGCGTCGTGCTTGACGATGGGAGACCTGCGTGCGGCTTCTTCCCCGGGCCTGGCACGGAGCTCCTAAAGCCCTTGGGGTTCCCTGTGAGGAGGACGACGAGGGTGCCTTCTTTTCAGTTAATGAGGCGCCTTAGGAAACCCCTTGAGGGTGGGACTGGTTGCCGGGGGACAGCCCTGTGATCAGGGGGCCGTAAAGCCCCTCCCACTGCCGGCCCCGGGGCGAGGACGGGGCGAGCCCATCCCCCACGGCCAGTGATTTGATCAGGCCGACCCACACCAACCCCGGAGGATGCCGTTCCGGGGGCCTCTGGGCTGCTCGACTGCAGGACGCCGGCCGATGGGGGAGCAGCGCGGGGGGGAGCCCCTCCCAGGGGCATTGGCATCAGACCCATAGCACGCGTCCCTGGGGCACATCGCTCCCTCCCGTCCAGCACTGCCCGCTGCCCGCTGCCCCCTCCGGCAGCAGCGAGCTCCCATCCCGCTTCCTCGGCCCGGGACGTGGCTGACCTCTGCTGTGGCACCTTCTCTCCGTAGCTCGGAAGGAACTCAAGATAGAGAAGAAAAGCAAGGCAAACATGCGGCTCGGCTCACATATTTCCCTTCTCTGGAGGGCCACACACTGACTATGCGTGTTGCTCAGTCCCTGTAAATCGTGGCCTCCACGTGGCTCTGTGTTGTGGCGGGAGGCCACGTTAACCCCGGCCACAGCACGGAGGCCGGAACCAGCGTGCATTCCTGGCCAAAGTCTCTCAATATGAGACCAAACGCTTGTGCAAGCCCGAGCCTCCATACCGGGGGGACAGGAGAAGCCCGCCTATTAAAGGCAAGTCTCCAGAGGCTGGTCTTCTCTTGTCACTGGTGATTAGTATTTTTGCTACTGGAGAAGACAAAAAAATAAGGTATAAAAATTGTAGGAACACTTGGCTGGTGGGCCGGTGAGTGCTCAGCCCTCGATCTCTAGGTCGTAGGCCTGAGGCCCACACTGAGCATAGACATAGCTAAAAATAAAATAAAAATAAATAAGTAATAAACTCTTTTTGAAAAGCACAGAGAAGGAGGTACAATGTTCCTTCTCACAGATGATATGATTGGATCCCTGGAAAACCCGAGAGGAGCGACTCGGGTGCTATCACAAACAGTGTCTCAGTCTTGTGGCCGGGACAGAAGCGCCGTCATCATTGGCCATGGTCTGCACAAAAACCAGCTGGCTTGCAGGAAGGGTGACGAGAGGAAAGATCCCACTGACCGCTTCGCTCAGCCTAGGTTTCGGCGGGAATAAAGTCAGCGAGAAACTCACAAGATGAGGGTCAGGAGAGCGGGAGCCCCGCTGAGGGACGCCGTGGAGACCTGCAGGGTGAACGGCCAGCACCTTCTAGAATCAGCAGACGCAACCTCAGAAAGACAACGATGTCCACGCCTAGTCTGTCCTGCGGGTGTGGGGAGAAGCGGGTGCAGGGCCAGTCATCCGCTCCCCCGGAACAGCACACGGGGGGATGTCTGCAGGCCCGCGGGCCGGGGAAGGGGACTGCGGCCCGTGTCTCGTGGTGGTGCCCCTCCGTGATCGCCGGACGGTCCCCGAGGCTGACGGCTCAGGAAGAAGACGCAGGTGCTGGCGGGATGGTGTCCGAGTGTGCTGAGAGGGGTGTGCGTGCGTGTTAGAAATCGTCTGGCTGGCGCCGCATCGTGTCACCGCGTAGGCGTCTACTTCCCTCCCCAGAGGACGCGGCCCAGCCCCGGCTCGAGCTCGAGGCGGTGCCGTCCGCGCTGTCTTCGCACCCCAGTCTCGTGGCCGCGCAGCCTGGCCGTGGGCCCTGGGGACCCCGCCCCCCCCCCCCCCCCCCCCCCCCCCCCCCCCCCCCCCCCCCCCCCCCCCCCCCCCCCCCCCCGCAACGGCCGCGACATCTCTCCCAGTCACAGCCGGGCTGTGGCAGGAAAGGAGAAGAGAAAGAGGCAGTGTCGTCACACGCGTCCCAGACGTTACGGAGAAACAGGTGTTGTCTCTGTTCCTCTCAGAGGGTGTTGCTTGTACCTCCCGCGCAGAACAGCCAGTCCGGCTGCGGGGAGGCCGGGGGCTCCGTCGGGGGAGGCAGGGCCAGGACGCTGAGAAGGTGCCGCCGAGCGGGGCGCAGCCGGATGGGCATCGGGGATGCTAGCTGGCGCTGGAAAGGAAATGGGGCCTCTGGAGTGGGGAAGGAGGGCTCTACTCACCCTCTGAGTCCAGGACTGAGGGCATCATTACCTACATGAGGAATAAATACGAATATAATCTTCAAGGGGCTCCTGGGTGGCTCAGTCGGTTAAGCATCGGAGTCTTGGTTTCAGCTCAGGTCTTGATCTCAGGGTCTTGAGGTCAAGCCCCGTGGCCAGCTCTGCGCTCTGCATGCAGGCTGCCTAAGAGTCTCCCTCCCTCTCCTTCTGTCCCTCCCCACTTAAAAAATATACATGTATAATTTTCAAAAAAAAGAAACCAGTGGCTAAAGGACGGCTTCAAAAATGCTGCATTTGGAAAGTTTCTTTTTTTTTTTAAAGATTTTATTTATTTGACAGAGAGAAACACAGCCAGAGAGGGAACACAAGCAGGGGGAGTGAGAGAGGGAGAAGCAGGAGGCTTCCCGCCGAGCAGGGAGCCCGATGTGGGACTCGATCCCGGGTCTCCGGGATCATGACCTGAGCCGAAGGCAGTCGCTTAACCAACTGAGCCACCCAGGCAGCCCTTGGAAACTTTTTAAGGTAGTAAACAGTGTTTGGGTTGGAGAGGAATTTATAAAGTAAATCACAAAATGTTTAGAATTTGACAAGAATGGAGCCTCTGCAAGTTAAAATTTGTGGGCCATGTTTAAAACAGTGTTAGAGACGATTTTATAGCTTTGTTAGAAATAAAGAAGGAAGGAAATAACAAACGCACTGATCAATCTGGAACAAAAGCAAAAAGAAAATGATGGCAAAATCAAAGCTCTCTGAAAAGCTTATATCAAGACTGATGAACAACACATAAGAAATTGAATGTAGGACAAGAAGGGGAATAACTATATCTTTAGTTATTCTAAATGTAGGAGACATTTTTTTAAAAAGTATACAACAATAAATCTGAAAATCCACAGAAATGCATAGACTTATAGAAAATTAAATATACTGAAGTTTATTTAAAAAATTAAGTTAGGTGGGTGCCTGGGTGGCTCAGTTGGTTGAGCGACTGCCTTCGGCTCAGGTCATGATCCCAGAGACCCGGGATCGAGTCCCACATCGGGCTCCCTGCTCGGCGGGAAGCCTGCTTCTCCCTCTCTCACTCCCCCTGCTTGTGTTCCCTCTCTGGCTGTGTTTCTGTCAGATGAATAAAATATCTAACAAAATCATAATAGGGGCTCCTGGGTGGCTCAGTCGGTTAAGCAGTGGTCTTGGACTTAGGTCATGATCCCAGAACTCGGGGATCGAGGCTCCCTCCTCGGCCAGGAGTCTGCTTCTCCCTCTGAGTCCCCCCTATTTTGCTCTACCTCTTTCTCTCACTCTCTTTCAAATAAATGAATAAAATATTCTAAAAAGTTATAATAGTAATCTCTCTCCGAGCACACACATGCTTCCCAAAGCCCCTCATGCGGTGGGCATGGCGGCTGAGACCCAGCCAACCCCTGGGAGCAGATCATCTCTACGGTGTGTGTGTTCCAGGAAAGGAGAAATAGAGAGTGGTCCATCTTATGAAGCCAGTATAGAAATAGAATAGGGAGGGCGCCTGGGTGGCTCACTGGGTTAAGGCCTCTGCCTTCAGCTCAGGTCATGATCTCGGGGTCCTGGGATTGAGGCCCACGTCGTGCTCTCTGCTCAGCAGGGAGCCTGCTTTCTCCTCTCTCTCTGCCTGCCTCTCTGCCTACTTGTGATCTCTCTCTGTCAAATAAATAAAATCTTAAAAAAAAATAGAATAGGGAGACCTAGACCCGTGAATTCTCAACCAGTTTTGTGTGTAAGCATGAGTTTTTGAAGTATTAGCTAATTAAAATCCAACAGTGTGTTAAAGTAACACAAAGTTTACCCTGGGAACATAAGCAGAGTTCAAATTAGAAGATAAAACACAGCAACTGACCAGGTTAAAGAAGGAAAGTAACATCATTCTCACAGTGATGCAGATTAAAGCATCTGACAAAGTTTAATACATACCCACAACTTCAAACAAACAAACAAACAAACTTAAAAAATAAGAACCAGAGAGAATTCCCTTTATGTGGTGAGCACCGCCTCCTTGGAATCCGGCAGGTGTAGGAGGAACGCGACATCCGCGCAGGGTGTTCGTTGTCACGGTTTCCGCTCAGTGCTGTCCTGGGTGTCCTATGCAATAAGACAAGAAAAAGAAATCGGTGGTTCAGGAACTAGGTGATGGGGGACCGAATTGAAATAGCATGTATTCTACAGATAATGTGACGACTTGCACTGAGATGCCGAAATAATCAGCTGGCGCTGATGTGAGTTCAACAGGGTTGCTTGATACAAAAACCAATAGTGTTTCCCTAAGTCACTGGGTAAAAAAAACAAAAAACAAAAAACAGGAAAGATGTCACTTAAGAAAATATAAACATATATAGGGCCGTGTGGCTGGCTCAGTCGGGGCAGCAGGCAAGTCCTGATCTTGGTGTTGTGAGTTTGAGCCCGGCTGGGTGTGGAGGTAACTTAGAAATAAACTCTTTAAAAAGATTAATTTGGGACCCACAGGTCCTTTGTAGGGGAACCCCTCAAAACCCCTAAAACCTAAAAATACCTTCCCAGGCCTTCCCAGGAGACTGGAAGACATTATCTCTTCCTGCCGCGTTCGTGGGGGGGCCCGGCTGTGAGGGCAGTGCCAGGGCACCCTGCTTCCCTGTTGTCTCAGCCGTGCTTGCCGGGTCTGGTGCCCACATTCCTGTGGGTTTGGAGGTGTGCAGGAGGCTTTGAGCGGTCGAGCAACTCTCTGCTCTGCCGCCATCGTGGCCCCTCCGGGTGCGCCTTTGATCCCAGCTGGCCCACGGCTGGACTGAGTTGCCCTGGCCCCCAGCCCACCCAGCAGTGGTGCCGGGACCCGGCCTTCCCTAGAGCCGCCCCCCACCCCGTGCTGGGCTCTGTGGCTCCGGGAGCCAGCGCCCTGACCCCACTACCCCACGCGGCTGGTCACAGGTCAGCGGGCCGCGTTGGCATTCTCTGCTCAGCACACTTGTGGCTTGAACTCCGGAGAGAGACATCCGGGTGGTGACCAGGCCTGCCTGGGTTCTTCCCAGCCTGTGAGGCCAGGAATGCCAGGGCGTGCTAGAACAGGCCCGTCCACGGCCCGGCTCAGCGAGCGCGTGTGTGTGTGTCCGCACATGTGGAGGCTGTTGGGGGGCCTGGGTGGACGCCCGTAGGAGAGCTGGAGGCAGCCCCTCCCTGGCCCAAACAGCAGGGCAGCGGGGCTTGAACCTGCTGGGGGATTGGCAGCGGGTGGGCAGGGGTGCCCCTCTCTGGTCTGCCACCTGGACCCTGGACTCGCTGTATGATGCCCAGTCACCAAGCCTCTCTGGTACGCTGCATCCCAGCCGAGGCGCCGGCCAAGGGCCGCGTTCTGTGGACCCTTGCTGAAGGCTCTCCTCTGACCTGAGCTCGGACGGGATGTGGCGATGCTGCTGGGCCCTAGGAAAGCCAGAGGGCTGCCCGGTGATCCAGGTGCAGCCTGGGCCGGGGCTGGAGGGCAGTGTTGGGCTGTAGGGGGAGCACGGAGGGATCCAGGGGAGGGGCAGCAGCAGGACATGCTTTGCAGAAGAGGCCACACTTGAGTTCCGGCGGGAGAAGGGAAGAATGGGCCCTGGGTGGGGGTTTGCGGATAGCTGAGCAGAGGTGGGGTGGGGAGGGTGGGCAGGGGCTCCCCAGGAACTGGAATGTGATCTGTGGGCTCTGGGGAGTTGCTGAAGGCGTTAAAGCCAGGGAGGAGCCTGTCAGAGGTCTCTTGGCAGCCAGCCAGGCCTGAAGGGGGGTTGGGAGAGCAGAAATAGGGCAGGGCAGAGACAGGTGAGGGGAGACTGTCCCTGTGCTGACTGGGGTTTAGGAGACTGGAGGACAGAAGAGGGAATGGGGGAGGGTGTTGAGTGATGGGACCTGTGGGTGGGACCCTTAGAGGGTCCTGAGGCCAACTGGTGCCCCATTGGGGATCAGGGGTCCCTGGGGGTTCTACGAGGAAGCGGGGGCTGGGAGAGGGTGGGAGGGAGTGCAGGGGCTCAAACAACAGACGGACCCAACACAGCCTGGTCCAGCCTGAGGATGGCTTATTCCACAACCCTGTGCAGCTTTCTCCGTGCCTATCGCCGTGATCTTTCTAACATTCACGTTTGACGATGTCATCCCCCAGCCCTTGCTCCGACACCTCCCGTGGCTCCCTGCTGCCCCCATGACCTGCCTCCTCCTCCATGCTGACATCCACAATTAACATTGTGCGCGGAAAACCAGGCCTTTCTTACTGATCTGCTTTGCTCCTTGGGGCCCCTTACTGTACCCTTCAAGACCCCCCTCCTTGCCCCCAGCACTTCCTGCCTCTCTCTCCTCTCTCACCCCAGCACCTCTGTTACCAGGTTCCTCTGTGGAATGTGGGCGTGTCAAGGGCCCAACCTGGAGCTGCGGCTGCTGCAGCCCGGGAGTCAGCCCAGGTGAGCTGAGCACCTGAGGGTGAGGAGGCCAGGAGGGAGCCTGCCCCAGCTAGCTCTCCAGCTGACCCCCAGGCCGGTCCTCCTGCAGGGCATCCCCCCAGGGCCCCAGCAGCTCTCCTGCACCCCCCCAGCTCCTGCTGGCTGCTACAGACCTTCAGATTCCGTGCCCCCTTGAAGGCAGGGGGGCCGCAGCTGCCAGCAGGACGGTAGCACCCAGTAGGTTTATATTGGACGAGAACAGTGCATGGAAGCAGGGCTGAGGGGTGGAGGGGCACCTAGCCCCGAGACCAGCTTCTCAGGCTCGCAGGCCACTCAGCCCTGGGCTCCGGCTCCGACCTCCCACCTCCAGACCCGCCTGGTCCAGCGCCAACCAGCTCCTCTGAGCACCCAGGCCGCCCCCACCTCCCCGCCCCCCCACCCCCAGTAGATGGGGCACCTGCGGCCTCTCCTTCCCCCTGCCCCAGGCCCGCAGCGCGGAGTCACCGCCCCCGTCCTGGCCCCAAGGGTGTCACCCGGCGCGTGCGGGTCTAGGCTGCTGCGGCCCGGAAGGAACCTCGACCTTGGGTCACTGCCATCTGGGGTGCTGCTCTGGGAGGCCTTCATCCCTTCCCGGGCCCCTCCGGCCGCTCCCGGCCTCCCCAGGAATGCGGGGCTCGCTGCAACACGCTCTGGGGCCGGGTGCACCGGCGCGTTCCGCCGGGCGCCCCACCCGCGGCTCATGGAAGGCCGGGGACTCGCCGTGGGCCCTGCCACACTCTGTTCTTCCGCGTGGGCGGGGACTTTGTCAGGAATGCGCGCCTGCACCCAAGGGACCAGCCTGCCCCTGTGCCGGGAAGCATCCCGGGCTTCTCCGACGGCGCAGGCCTCGTCCTCTGGCTGTGTGTGGAGCTGGGGACCCAGCCTGGCTCCCGCCTGCTCCCGCAGCGCCACAGGGAGGCACCCCTTTGGGGAGGACACTCCAAGTTTCCAGTGGCCAGAGGACTGCCCGGCTGGGGAGGAGGCCCACACGGGGGCGGGGGGAGTACAGCAGACCCCTTGCCCTGCTCAGACATGCTGTGGAGCCCAGGCCATCGCGGGAAGGCTCCCCAAGGGCCAGGCTGCTACTGCTCCCGGTGGCCCTCCCCTCCCTCAGGTGCTGGTGCCCAGCTTGAGACCCCTCTCCTTGGCCGGGGGGGGGATGTAGCAGGTCCCAGACAGGCCCCTGGGAGGAGGTGCTAATCGCTGGCATTTCCATCTGGCAGCTGAGGGAAGCCCAGGCAGAACTGGCCAGGAGGCGGAGCAGGGAGCAGCTGCCCTCCTGGGTCCTTCCGCCTCTCAGGAGCTCCTGACGTGCCCCGCCCCCAGCCCCAGCTCAGAGGTCAGCCCTGCTCCCAAGGCCAGGGGTGCCCGGGGGTATTTGAGCACAGCGCGCCAAGTGAGGGGCTGATTGTCCCGGGCTCAGAGAGGCTGTGAAGGCCAGGAGATGAGCCCATCTGGGGTGAAGGTGGGGGCCTGCAGGCCCACCTGCTGGGCTGTGGCATGCTGCGGTGAGGCCCAGGACATCCTGGGGTCCCTCCTGGTACTGATGGTCCAACGCCCTGACCCGCATCAGGCTGGTCTTGACTGGGAACGTGGGGGTGGGGGGAGGTGATCAGGGCTCAGCCTGGCACGCAGGGAAGAGTCTGGCTGAGAAAGTCGGGGCAGGTTGGGGGAAGGGCAGAGCTGCGTGCCACTCCCAAGGAAAGGTGCAGAACCGACCTGGGTCCACAGGTGAGGGGCCAGGACCACCCCCCAGCCGGCAAGAGGGGAGCCAGGAACTCCTGGGGGCACCCGCCTGAACCCCACCTCCTAGCTTCCCCTGTGGCCTGGCTGGCAAGGCCTGGGCGCGCCTGGCTCCCTGGAGTTGGCAGGGATCAAAGGGCGGAAAGCCGTCCTCCGCCCTCGCCCACTGAGACAGGAATCCGTAGCCCCAGGGGACGGAATCCACAGCCACATTCCGGGTGCCCTGGTCGCCACAAGGCAAGGGTGGGGCAGGCCTGGAGTGCCAAGATTGGCACCATGGAGCGTGGGAATGGTGCCTCTGCCAACTCCCAGGTAGGCGGGCACCCTCTGCCAGGCCCCAGCTACGGCCTTCACCCCTTCTGCCCTCCCTCCAGGGTCTCAGGAGGACCAGGGCGAGCGGGGTCCGCGTTGCCAGGAGGTAGGGACTCCTAGGGAGGGTGGGGACTGAGTGCCCCTCACTTCACCAGGGGAGATGCAGCCCTGACCCCCACTGGGCACTCTGGGCTGGCAAGGGACACGGCGAGCCTGTTGGGTGGGCCGTCCCTGGCAGGCGACACACGAGCGGCAGGATCCTGGCCCACTCCTGTGCACACGGCCTGCGGCAGCTAGCTCCCCAGCAGGAAAGCAGCCTGACCTGTCTAGGCTGCAGCCCCATAGCTCCCTGGGAGCGTCAGGCCCCCGCTGGCCAGACCAGGGCCCTCCCGATGCCCCGATGCCCCGACCATGGGAGCCCAGCCAGCCACTGCGCTCTGCCCGGGAGTTGGCCCTTTCCGCCCCCACCCACCCCACCCCCAGATGGGGGGCAGGCCGAGAGGTCAGGCGACTTTCCCAAAGTCACACAACAGATTCGAGGTGGGCTTGGAGAAACCTTGGAGACCCAGAACTTGTGCTCCGGAGAGCCTGGGGTGGGGGTGAGGGTGGGGGAGGGGGAGGGGCGGCACCCCTCCTCTGGCCTGTTTCCGCACCTGGAAGTAGGCACCAAGTGACCACCCGGCAGAGCTCGCCAGAAGCCCAGAAGGTGCCAGCCAAGGGCCAGTCTCCTCTGCGCCGGCTCCCTGCTCCCCATTCGGCCCGGCCCATGCACCCTAATGTGACCTCTGAAATGGGCGCCCCCTGGTGGCCACCTATGGTATGAGGCCTGTCCTCTGCCCTTGGCGACCACACAGCCTTTACCAGGCGGTCCAGAAGGCAAGGGGAAAGAACAGGCCTGGGGGGAGGAGCTGGGGGGGGCGCAGGGCAGAGGGGCTGCTGGGCTGGAGCGGCGTTCTGGGGGACCGGTCCACGTGTCGAGATGGGGGTCCCGGGGAGAACAGAACTGCCGCTGGGGCCTCCGCAGGGCTGGCCGCACATGCAGGGTCCGGAGCTCGGAGCAGATCCTCTGGGCAGCTGAGGGCATGGAGACTGAGGGACGCTGTGCCCTGGAGGATGGCCGCAGGGGGAGCAGGGACGGGGGCAGGGTCCGCACCCAAGAGGAGGGCAGCCCCAGCTACAGGAGCTGGGGAGGCTCCCGGCAGATGACCCCCAGGCCCCGGCGGTGCTCAGAGGCGCTCTGAGCTGGTGGTGTGGTTGGGCTGAGGCCCCGGGGCCACCAGGCTGGGGGACGTGGAGGCCAGCCCTTGGGGCCTTCTCGGAAATGGTGACGTTCACCACCCTTCAGACCCAAGCAGCAGGTGGCCTCGGGGGGCCTTCACCTGCCCCTCCACATCAGAGGTCCACCCTGACCCGATCTCGCCCTCCGTGGGAGTCACCACAGCACCGGCCTGGGAGGCCGGAGTCAATGTTTGCTGGAGATGTGAATGAGCAGATGGGACTTTGATGAAGGAGCAGCCTCATTGGGGCTCCCAGTCCATCCAGGCTCCCCATTGGTCCCAGCCTGGGGTCCAGCCGTGGGCACTGTGCTGCCCGTCCTGGTCAGAGCCAGTGGGCTCTGGACAGTCAAACCCCGAGGACTCTAGATGCAGAGGGATGAGGCTGGGGGAAGGTGAGACTCAGGGTCATCCACCGGCCCCCACATAACGGGGGCTGGGGAGGGAGGCAGAGAGGAGCCATGCGGGGTGGCCCATGGTCACACAGGCATGAGGTGGGCAAGGCTAGGCCTTTGGGCCTGGGGCTGAGCTAGGGTTCAGGCTGGGCCCCGAGAACTGCCTCATTCTCAGCATCCCCTGGGGAAGGGGCTCCCTGTACCCTAGGACTTGTGGTCTTGGCTGGGACAGTCCCCCTGTCCCGCCATAGCAGGACACTTCCTCCCTGGGAGCCGTGGATCAGAGTGCCCCGCATGGTCCTGTGGCCAGTAAGCAGCTGTGGACTCGCTGGCAGTGGCTGCCCGGGCTAGCCCTCCTTGCTGGGCCCTGTCGTCACCTGGGACCCCTCGGCTGCACGGCTGTGCTTGGGGCACCAGCTTGCCTTCCCCTGGCACAGGGTGCTGCATGCTTCCCCGGAATCCCAGACGGTGCGGGTGGACCAGGGCAGGGGAGGCGGCAGGCTGAGGGGGAGCCCCGCGTCTCCAGGGGCTGGCTTTGGAGAAATGTCCCTACAGTTCCCCACCGAAGGAGTGGGATTGGCGCGCGCGCGCACACACACACACACACAAACACACACACACACACATGGACACGTACTTCCGTGGGCACACCTGCATGCACACACACTGGTGAGCGCACAATCTTGCCAGCACACACCTTCACACATGGGAGCACAGGCCACACCCGCCTGAACCCAGGCGAGGGGTGGGAGAGGTGGGCTGTGGGGTCTTGGGGCCTCCCTGCTCCCCTCCGTCTCCCTGGGTAACCGCCAGAGAACTGCCTCCCGAGCAGGTAGCAGGCGCCTCTCCAGAGCTCCAGACAGGGTCCTGTGTCCCGGGAATCTTCAGCGACCATGATTGCATGGAAGCAACACCGGCTGCATAGCGGGGAAACAGAGGCACAGGCCTTCTGGTCAGGTGTCCCAGGCTGCTGGGAGCCAGGCGCAGGGCCTTGGGGCAGCCGCTGGTGGTGGGGAGGAGAGGGCCCCAGGATGGCTCTGGCAGCAGGGGTGGGTGCCCGCGTCCCTTGAGCCGGCCTCCCATAGTCGGACGGCTGCTTCGAGCTTGGCCTCACGGTCCCCTGGGACTTCAGGCGTCCCATGTCAGCGTGCCCCGCCTCACCTCCACCGGCGGAGCCTGCAGCCGGTGGTTTGGTGCCAAGCGCTGTATTCCCGAGGGGGCAAGTGGCCTCCGGGCTTAGGGCGGACTTGGGGGTCCACCCCTGCACCCCAGAGCGGCCCTGGCAGGAGCGGGTCTCTGCTCAGTCCCCTCGGTTTCCGCGTCCGGGGACCCACTCACCGCATGTGGGTCAGAGGGAGGACCGCCAGGGTCACGACGGCCCGCCTGCTTGTGCGAACCCCTAGGGGAGTGGGGGGCGGCGTCTGGGGCCGGGGTGCGAAGCCTGGGGCTCCTCATCGGGAACGTGGGCACATGAGCAGCGCCGACTCCCAGCTACCGTGCCAGGCGACCCTCTGGCCCTCCGGGGTCAGGCCTGGCGCTCCGGCTCGCTGGGAGACGTCCGAGGGCCCCTCCCCTCCCGCCTCGAGCCGGCCCTGAGCCCGCCCAGACAGGGCTCAGCCCGCCGCCCCGACAGGCCCGGCCCGCTCGGGCCGCCGCCGCGGGGCCAGGGTGGGTCTGTGCGCCGCCTCCAGGCTGCCCCCCGGGGCGCGGCAGGGGAAGGCAGGGTAGGGGGTTGCGGGGGGGCGGGGTCCGGAAGGACGCCCCGGGTCAGGACCCGAGGCTGGGGCGGCTGGGGCGGGAAGGTGGGCGGGGCGCGGACTGGCGGGCTCCGGGCCGGGCCGGGCCGGGTGGGGTGAGGACAGAGAGCCGGGAGTCTCCGAATCCGCTGCAGGGGGAGGGCTCCCCGATGGCAGGTGCCGCCCACCCTTCCTCTTCCCCGGCGCAGAAGCCTCACCTCTCCCTGTACCTCTGGGCGCGGCAGGGCCATTCACTGCGGGGTAAACTGAGGCCCCAGGTCTGCAGCGCCTCCGGTGGGAGTGAGGGGTTTGAGGCCGAGGGAGCCAGTCCAGCGCAGGAGTGCTGAGGAGCCCCCAGAGCTCCAGGGGGGCTGCGGGCGGCCCTGGAGGGGAGAAGCAAGCTCTGGGCGAGGGCTGAGCGGGTGGTCGGTTCCCCGGCAGGGGAACCGGGCTGGGACTGGTGGGTGAGCCCCCGTGTGTCCCCCCCCCCCCCCCCCCCCGCATGGAGTGACCCCTGCCGCCAGACCCGAGACGCAGGGCGGCCAGCGGCCACCAGGCGGCGGGGAAGTGCCAGGAGTGACAGAGGTCGGGGAAGGAGCCAGGCAACCCAGTTTCTTAGGTGGGCTGTCCAGGGGCCTGAGCACTCCTTCCAGGGAGCTGCCTGGCGGGGCCACAAGTGGGGAGCCAGCCCCTGACCTCAACCCGGAGTCCCTGTGCACGAGCCCAACAGGGAGGAGACTCTCTGGGGTCATTAGGTGAAAGAGAGGTAAGGCTCCCCCCAGCCCCCCCTCTATAGGGTGACCTTGAGCAACTCAGGCTCCTTGTGCTTTTGCTTCCCCTATGAAATGGGGGTCAGGGAAAGGGGAGTTCCTAGGCTGCTGTTCCTCCTTGTTCCTAGGAAAAACGGTGCGGGTGGGGGGCTTGGGGAGGGCTGACCTGGGCTGCGGAGGGAAAGGTGAGCCCTCAGCTCAGCTGGGGGAGGCGCTGAGCCAGGAGAAGGTCACCGGGACTAGAGGGTCCTGACCTGACCCCGGGGGTGCTTTGATCAGGGCCCAGCCATGGGGCTCTGGGGCTGGGCTGCTGGGAAGGCACATCTGCACCAGGGCCTAGCCATTCACAGATGGGGACAGCACTGGGCACACCCAGACCTGCCGGGCCCAGGAGGGCCTTGTGTTGTTCCTCCTGTCCCGAGCACTGTGGCCTGTCTCTCCGCAGACAAGCAGTGAACCACGAGGTGGCAGGGAGGGAGCTGGGGGCCAGAGGCTCTCCACAGCTTTGGGAGAGCAGGAGAGGGGCACACCTCTGTGCTCAGGCCAGCTGGGGCCACCTTCCTGCCCGCCGGGGTCATTCCCGGCACCCCTTCCTGGTCTGCATTTTGGGGAAGTATCAGCTGCATCGTAAGAAGATCTGGTAGACTTTCTATCTGAAGGCAGCTGGGGGATTCCCCGAATTGTGAAGGAAAGTTCCCAGCAAACTTCCCAGCAGGCGGCACAGCCTGAGCCATTAGTCATTTACTATCTGGGGAGCAGCCTGGGAGGTGGGGGGGACCCCCTGCACCCCGTATCAAAGCTTAGCTGTAGGTACCAGCCTGAGAGCCCTGCACCCAAAGTGGGGTTCTCCCACCAGTGGGTGCTGCCAGACTTCTGCCCGGGGACCCCTTCTCCAGATGGGTGCCCCATCAAGGCCCAGCCCCATAGAGGCAGGAGCAGGTTGGGCCGGACTCCCTAGAGCTCTGCCATCCCTCAGAAGCAGCACAAGGTCATTACAGGAGTTCATGGGCTTTCTGTCTTCAGGCTGCCGGCTGCAGCGCCTGTGCCCAGAGCCAGAGCACCCCTCCTCTGTATGTGGGAGCAGAATCAGGGGTCAGAGGAGAGGAGAAGGGCAGGGGGGGGTCTTTATATCTACAGGGTCCTACATACTAGCCAGTGCTGGCCCCTCCTCTCCTCTTCTGCTGCTCTTCTTGGGGGGTCTGGGGCCAGGTGGGAAGCAGGGATGTGGGGCCTCATTTGCCCATGACAGGGTCTGGCTGCTGTGGGGAGGTGGGAGGGGAGGGGAGAGGGTAGGTCTCTGTCCCCAGGGAGCCCCCAGACTGCCCCCCCCCCCCCCACTGCTCGGCCCACTGTGCCCGACTTGCCAAGCCAGAGCACCGGGCTGAAACCATTGCTGCGAGCCCTGGAAGCCGCACGGTGTGGGAGCCCGGAGCCTGGCTTAGCGAGCAGGATCCGCAGACAGGTGAGCCCTCGGCCGGCCGGTCGGGCTCCAGGACCCAGGCGCTGGCACCACAGGGCAGGGCACAGGCTTCTCCACACCCTACAGAGCTCAAAGAAAGGGTTGGCCCTTGCCTGGAACCTAGGAGGCGGCCTCTGAGCCCCCACAATGTCTGAGAACACTGTCCCTTTGCTGGTCAGGAAGCAATACAGCCCTTGGGGGTGGGTGGCCAGCAGGCAGCAGCCATCTGGGGCAGCTCCGAGGACCCAACTTCAGGACCTTCCCTTTGGTTTCCCATTCACCAAGGCAGTGCTCTCAGCTGGAGTCAGCCCCTCAAGGGAAGGCGGTGGGGCTTGTGGAGGGAAAGGATAGAGAGATGCCCAGCTGGAAGTCTGGGTGGATGGCTGGATGGGTTGATCGGCAGGTGGATAAATGGAAGAGGGAATTCAGGGGGGTGGTTGGTAGAGGGAGGGATGGCTGGCTGGGGGATGGTGCAGGGAAGGAGGAAAAGGGGTTCAAGGCAACTTTCCCCAAAATATACCATTTTGGTATGAAGGCTATTTTGAGCTGAAGGTAATTAGGGCCCTGTGGGCTCAGGAGAAACTTCTCCCTCTTCCCTAAATATCTAGAAGAACCTAAATTGAGAGTCTTTGCCAGAATAACAGTTATCATGGGGTAGTTCCTGTTGGCGACCCGCCCGAGTGCTAGGGCAAACACTACTTAGCCCGGGTCTGTTCTCCTTCCTGCGGCCCCAGGACGGCCTTCCTCCATCTGCGCTTCCTCCGCCCGCCCCGGTCCCAGGCCGGCTCAGCGCCGCAGGAATACCTTTCACCCTCTGTCTCGGAGACTCCCGCGGCTGCACGTTCCTGCACACAAACAGTTGGTGTGTTCTCCTTCTCTTCATCTGCCGAATGTCCATTTTATTCTTAGAGCACCTGCAGGAACCTTTGAGGGAGGGGGCAGTGAGACCAGGCGGAGCGCGCATGGACCGTGCGGTCGTGAGGGCGAGCGCGGGGGTCTCCGCGCAGCTCTGTTACCCCGCTGAGGGTCTGAAAACACACTTCTGTGTTAGAGAATGTCTATAGGCAGACACTGTAAGACATACAGTCACACTGCTGAATGATGCATGAGCCACGGACGAGATGCGATGGAAATTTTAAAGAACGGAAGGGCAGTAAAGCAGTGCATGTCCAGACTCGCGGGAGGCGGCGGGGCGGGCGGCAGCAGCTGGTACCGACACTTCTATCAGAGCAGGACGAAGCCTCGGGCTTTGGCAGGTGCGCCTGCGCCTTAGGAAGCCAGGGCGCCGGCATGGGGGAGGCGCGGGTACAAAGGAAGGAGGGGGTGACAGAGTTACTATCTGCCTGTGGGGTCAGCAGTTACCTACCTGGATGCCTTTGTCAAAGTCAGAACCACACCCGTGCCTACGTTACACCGCCCCCAGTCAGACAATGCCCCCTGCCTCCGTTACCCCCCTCTGTCAGAACCACGCCCACTGCCTCCGTTAC